>KV014936.1:170219-191731 GCA_001598015.1 Dorcoceras hygrometricum | reverse complement strand
AAACATTCATAACTTTCTGGAAAACATCATAACATCAAAACATCATTTTCGAACCCATCTTTCTCTCCTTTTCATGTCTAAATCATTTCAAACATGAACTTTAAACATATCTTAAACATACAGGCAAGCAGATCCATAAGAACAACAATATATGCTTTAAATGGTGTAGCAAAGGATCAGCTTTTACTTGCCTTAAACAAAGCTTTGCGACAACAGCTAATTCCTGCAGAAATCCTCCCTTTGAGCGACGCACGAATTCTTCTGGAAATAATTTGAAGAACACTTTAAGACTTTTCTTTGCAAATGATGAAAATCTTACTTTGAAAACAGGTTTTTATATGAAAGGGATTAGTGGCAAGCTGCTTGTGAAATCAAGCATGACACACTTCTAAAGTTTAGTAAAATTCCCTTCATATCATTTTAATTTGTAAAACACCAAACCTTTTTCAAAAGAAATCATTTTTCCTCCTTAAAATATTTTTCAATCGATTTAAACCAGCTCGTGCGTCACTCTTTGGAGTCATCTGCTGGTACCAGCCGCAGCGCATCTCATTTGTGAAATTAATTAAAATCAGCAAATACATAACATTTAAAATTGCCAATTTGGCCCATGAGATCAATAAAATGCATAAATGTGGTCCTATGGATTTTGGGGCGTTACAAAAGTTGTGGGCATGATAGTTGGAAGTGGTTCAAGGTATTACTTTCTGTATAACTTTGTTGGAGTTTTTCATACACTAGAACCTTCAAAATGCATGTAAGCGAAATATGATGTGTGGCCACGACAATAATCATATCATTCTGTGTTGCAGGGTTGTTTAGGTGCAATAGATGGAACACATATTCCTGTACATGTACCTGTACAAGACAAAGCAAGATTTAGAACACGAAAAGGAACAATTGCAGTGAATGTGTTAGGGGCTGCGACCGCAATATGAACTTCATTTACGCTCTAACTGGGTGGGAGGGTTCCGCGGCTGATGCGAGGGTGCTAAGAGATGCATTGACTTGGGAAGATTCTTTCAAGGTTCCTAGAGGTTTGAACTTTTCTTACAAGTTGCGCTCTGGTTTCCAACATTGCGAAGCTTGAAAAAAACAAAGCTTAATTTGTATGCGTCAAAACTTCTTGTGTGTTATGATAATTTTATTCTATTTGTAGGTTGCTATTACTTATGCGACAATGGCTACGAAATTGTAGAGGGTTTTTTGACTCCATACAGGCGGGTACGATATCATAGAGATGCATGGGGGAATCGTGCATGTGGACCCCAAGACCATAAGGAAATATTCAACTGGAGGCACTCACAAGCTAGGAATACAATTGAAAGAGCATTTGGTTTGCTCAAAAAAAATGGGCCATTCTTCGCAGTCCTTCATTCTACCCTTTGCGAGTGCAAAACCAAATAATACTAGCTTGTATCTTACTACATAATTTCGTCCGCTCGCAGATGCCGGATGATCCCATGGAAGAATTGGATGTCGATGTGGACAGCCCCTCTCACGAGTAAGGCCATGATTTCATATGTACTTTGGAGGCGTCTGGTGAATGGGATTGTTGGAGAGATGAGTTGGCAGTATCAATGTGGAACATGAGTCATTAAATTTCTTCCATTGTAGCATGTTAAATTCTGGCTTTCTTGTTTAACCAAAGCTGTTTGGAATTAATTAATGTTTGTACGTTGAATTCTAGGTTGAGGCTTTAAATTTGTAACGACATTATTTGTTTCGAATATATGTTGCTGAGTTATATGTTGAGGCTATACTCTGTTTAAGTTTTTATGATTTACAAATGGTACGTGCATATGTTGTTGGGTGACTTTATTATTTCTGACAAACACTAACAAACTGTCCAGTAACAGCTTCATTCATGTTGCATTTCAGGTTTATTGAACAGAATACAAACATTGATATGGAAAGTGGAGAAACATGTGGGAGTGTGATAGGCTAGATGAAGAAAGGAGACAAGACACGGCGTACGTGGAGTGCACGTGAAGAGGAAATACTTATAACAGCATTAAAAGATGTGATAACAAAAGGATGGAAAAGCGAGAATGGGTTCAAAGCTGGATATTTAACTCTGTTGGAGTCTGCAATGCATTCAGCGATTCCTGGAACGGACTTACGCGGAAACCCCCACATTAACTCAAAGGTACACGTTTGGAAAAAACGTACGGTACATTAGTTACGTTATTAGGCAAAAGCGGGGTGGGTGGAATGATACCGACAATACCGTTGAAGCAACAGATGAGACATGGGATGCAATTATCAAGGTAAATATAGCTTCAATTTATTAATCATATTTTACGTTGCCTTTCATAATCCAATGTTATAATAACAGACTGACTCCACCTTCCGAAGCATGCGACACAAACAATGGACGCATTATGCGGACTGGTGTGAGATCTTCGGGAGCGATCGTGCAACTGGCGAACACTCGCAGACGTTTCAGAATGCATTGAATGATGTGCTCAAACTCAACGACGACGTGCCTAATCAATTCCAATTTGAAGATACAGACTCATGTAATGCTTCAGTTGCTGAGGATGATTCAATCTCTGAAACGCACACACCATCATCAAAACCGAATGCCTCTACATCTTCGAAGAAGAGAAAAAGGAAGCAACCGAACGAAGTGGATGATGCTATAGTTGCAGCAATTAACAACCTTGCGGATATAACAAAAGTCACCATGAATGATTTAGTCAAGCAACTTGCAGCTCCTGACACTTTATCAGATGCGCAGGATGTGGTCTTGGAGGCATTGAGAGGGATGAATGAATTATCTGAGGACGAACAGGTAATTGCAGCACAATTGTTATTCAACAATCATAACGACTTGGCTTTTTTTAAGCGCTTGAATGACCGAGGGAAACTCAGCTTAGTCCGAAGGTTACTTCGTAGTGAGTGATTTACCCTAACTAATGGGTTGCTGTTGAATGTTTTGGATGTCTGTATGTTAACATTCTTGTATCCGTAGCAACTTGAAACCGAAGTACTTCTGCCGTGTAATTATTGATGTAGTACTAGTTCAATGAAATGTGATATTTTTGTGTGGATGCCTATTGAGTTTTATATGGTCAGTATCATTTAAATTTCAAGTGCCATGTTTGTGGTCTATACAGAACGAGACGGTTATGATTGAGGGTTAGAAGCATGATCTTTATAGTCCTATATTTTATATAATTTGGTGGTTTAACATCAAATGTTCGAATGTTGGAATCAAAATTTATTGTGCTAATTGAGTTATCTGTAGTTTTCTTACTAGTCATGTGTTGAGGGCATTTGAGGAAAAAAATGCAAGTTTTAGTTAGATCTTTTGTATTCGGTTGTCTTGTACATAGCAAGGAATATTCTAGCAGGAACCCTTTATATAAAACCATGAGTGACAGTCACAGAGACTCAAAGTACTCCATAAATTTTTGGAATGAATGTGATGTAACCTACTATATATATTAGTAGCTGCATTTTTCTGCTTTAGACTGGAAAAAGTGATGCATTTTTCGTTGAAAAGAATCTTTTCAACTTAATACAACATATAGTTCACTTCATAATAAGCAAGTTACCTCCTTCAAATGTTTAGCAGTACAAAATCATTGTGTACTGAAACAGAAAAATAGTACATTCTGCAAAATCATATACGAGTTGTACACGAAGAAATATCAAATAGGTCGCTGCTCAATATACAAAAATCTATTCATTTATATTGTGGAGCATGACATTACTAAGTACCCATACAGCCTGACCGAACAAAACTCAAAAATGGATCAAATGTAGGTGTACACGCTAAGCCACAAAAAGAAGAAAATGGTTGTAGTGGGGATTTTTTCGTACACCATGATCCCCAATATTCAAAGTCTTACAGATAATATAAGTTATCAATTTACAAAACGGTTGTACAACATATTAACCAGTCAACCTGAAGAATCGTCTGAAATGTCGATTACAATGGCAGCTGAAGATCCGGGCCTCGTCCTGCCTTCTAAGGTGTCGACTTTGTCACATGGCTTTGTCTTTGCCGTGGGCTTAAAAGTTTGTGGGTCACTGGCCAACTTGATCCTCTTGACAGCTTCAAGGCGCACTGGTGAATAAATGCCCAAGGTGCCAAACTTTGTTTTCTTTCACACGACCTCGTAGCACCATGCTGCACTTCCTCTTCATCCGAGGACAACTCAACAACAGGAACAACATAGTTGCTCGTGACTGTTTCTTCCGACCCAATTCTAGCTGTTACAGACATTGTAGAAATTTCTGTTGAACACATAAACAGAAAGGAAGCTGGACCATATGACAGTGTACCCCTTCAGTTGATATCTAGTTATATTGCTACTAATGAAGGCAATTAATGAACCCACCAACTGCTACACAATAGGTGTCATTCAATCTTTTCTAATTAATTAGCAAATGGTAGTTGTGTAGATGTACCTAGTCAACATAACCATGCAACAAAAACATACTCCATTTATTGCACACTGCTGAAATAGAAATCATGGATGTAGGAGTAATTAATATATATATTCACTTACTGCCTGGTAGACTTTATTTGCTCTCGTCTCCATATTTGCAAACACTCCTAAATACTTTATCCATTCGGCTCTCTGTGAACTACGCAATACTCATTAGTTGTTGCAGTTCAATTATCTGATCAGTAATTTCTATGTTGTAATTTGGCATACCTGGAGAGGAGCTTTCAGTTGGCCTTCACTGTACAGTTTCAGGACACATTCCGAAGCTACTGAATCTGATGTAATGCCCATCCAACTACCAAGTAGTCCTAACAGCTGCAATTTTTGCAGTTATGTTATGAACATTAGGCATAGCAAGAATGGCTCATTGAGTTGGGAAACTCACCTCCAGAAAAAAAACTGCAACTTCAGAAGAATATACAGAAGAAAAAAGTAGTTAGATGAAATGACATTATACACTGTAAAAAGTGGTGAATATAGACGATGTAAAACAGATGACACATGCATATATTTTTTTTCAATTTTCAAAGAAGATACTTACAAAAGAAAGCTTGGTTATTACAGGAAAAATGTACAAATGAGATAGAAAATGGAGGTTCGACTATTCAAAGAAGATACTTACAAAAGATACATAATACAAGATTCTCAATAAAAGTAACAATACATATAACTACTTTTCATACCTCAGAAATTGAGAGAAGATGAACATTAAATTCTCCAGTACCCAAGAACAAAAATCAGAAAATTCCCACATTTCTACATGATGGTACGCTGGATAAACTACATTAATTTATACATACACATGTCATGGGTTAACACAAGTACATTTGTAACTAACCGTCAGTTACTACATCAGTCTAATGTTACACAAAAAACATTGGTTCGTGAGTAGTTCAATACCACGTCAAAACATAGCAGTACAACAGATACTAGTTTCCGCAAACTACTCGTCATCACTAACAGCCATATCCTCAAGTATATGTCCAATCTCCTCTACAACCTTCTCCATTTTCGCAGCATGGTTGTGTATCTCAACGGCTAAGTCTCGTAACACCTTTACCAACTTCGCTGAATTCTTTGCACACTGAGGTTTTGATGTAGAAGGTGTATTTGTTTTTTCAGATTCACATTTTTTATGAACGCGTGGGGCATTCATTGCTTCCTTGTAGAAACTAAACGCTTATTCTGCTTCTTTTTTGGTATCAAACCCTTTGTAGCAGGCTCCACTGAAACCACGTACTTGTTCGCTGGCTTCGCACCATTTGTCGTAGACACCGGGTTGTCGTCCAATAAAAACTACATATGATTTTGGCTGAAATGCAGCACACTAAGTTAAACAAGTTTCTGTTATTTACTACCCTATCACGAAAACATTTCACAAGAAAGTGTTGAAACATTTTTTAAGTTCAAGAGTAACACGAATGAAACCTTTTCCCTTTGGGATATTACATTAACATTTTCAAACATTTCCTTGAGCAAAACAGATGAGACAGTTACGTACACGGGACATGTTAAAAACAGTTGCACGAATTAAATGATACATTGGTCACACTTCGCGATAAACTGTAAAACCGCACATATATCTACTCGCATATCAGCTTTGACAAAAATATTAAGGTGAGAAAAGGTAAGAAATACACCATTTTGAAATTTGACTGACGGGTCGTAACACGACCAGTATGGCACGATTGTTGTGTCACGGTTATTCTTCTGCCCAAACTTCAAATCTGAAAGCAAAATGTAAGCTTATCATAGGAGACTAAACCTCATTACAGATTACCACGACATACTAACTTTGATCTACAACAAACAGTAAATAATATCAACAGTCATATGAGCTTAATTCTGAACATTTATGCATATTAATGAACGAATTGACCTACTGTCTAATAATTCTTCGATTGGAACAGTCACAATCTGCAGGGAATCCACTACAAATCATCAAGGAACATTGATACATGGGACTAGAACATGTACATGTAGATCCAAAACAGAGAAGTGGCAAGATTCAAACAAACCCACAAATATCATATCAGGGATAACAATCTGCAAATTGGACAGCAACAATAAATACAGGAATACTAAGTTCAGAATTGGGTTCACAGAAATAAAGAATCAATCGGGTTCCAACAACCACCAAAAAGTAAATAGAAAAGACCAAACCTTTAAGTTCGTTCGGTGAATTAACAACGAAGGCACAATTGAAAAAACAAATCAAGAATCATAAAAGGGAAGACTTTGGCCCTAGCATACTCACTGTAAACAATTGACTTGCATAAAATTGTAATGGAAAAAAAAGAATCTAACCTGGTGGTGAGATTTCATTGCTTCCATAACCTCAATACTAGTAAGAGCAGATTCATTTCCAAGCCATTAAAACTTATGACAACTTACAACCACTCAGCAGCGATGAAAACAAAAATTCTATCTTTGACAAATTATAAAAATGCAGAAACAAAAAAACAGCCGTGCCAAGCATTCTTCACTCTCGCGCAAAGAAAGGGGCTCCAGAAACACAAATTGAAATCCTAAATATATCTACAATTAACTATTCCAGGCGAAGCAAAACACAGGAAACTATAGACTTAAGTTCTCTCTACCGTTCACAAAACCGTGAACCAGGAAAAACTCGCAGACAAAACAGTATGAGATAGGATGTGAAAAAAATTAACAGAACCTACAATGACCTGAGATTGACAGTGTAGTGTGGACGTGAACCGAAAATTAAATCAAACCTAAAATTCGTAGATTTCCTTTTTTGTCGGAACGACGATTTAACCACAGATCCGTCTACCACTGCTCGATCTGTGATGTATTCTCTGTAAACCAGAGCTTCGAAAATTCTCGAAAGCAGTGAAGGGACGTTGGAGAAACGGGAGTGATTTTGGAAGACACAGATGCAATCTCCACAAGATCGTGTTTTTGGCTATGTAATTTATTGTGTAAAGGGTATATTGGTAAAAACCTCAGCTGGACCACATTTTAATCCATCCCTTTAAAATCCAACCAAACACAAGTCTACAAATCCCATATATTAACTATCACACATATATTTTTTAATTATCACTGAAGTTATCTATCACATCCTATCACATCCTTCCTACCAAGCGCTGCCTAAAGGACTAAAAGGTGACTATGTATATATTCAATTATTTTTAGAAATTTTGATAGATTTAAAAAATACAGAGATATTCAATTTAAAAGTTTATAAACTCTATAAAAGTTTAGTGGTATCTAAAATTGATTTTCATGGAATTTAAGAAAGTAAGTGGTATTAAATCTCAACTTTTAAAATTACATATAAATCGAAAATATCCAAAACTATTATAGATTATGTATAACACTTATGGAATCATTTATGTACAAAATGTGAAGTCATAAATACAACTACAAAAAATAAAAAATTATCTTCTTTTCACCCTTGAATTTGATATGATTTTTTTCTCATATTTTTTCAATATTCAATTACTTCCAACTATAAGAAAATTTCAAACTTTGTCGTTATTTATATAACTAAAAACTTTTAAATCTTCAAAACTTTCAAATCCTTATTAAATAATAATAATATATAGCGATATAATAAAAAATGGAGATATAATTATATATATATACTCTTATTAAATAATAATAATATATAGCTTTTGATATATTAAAAATGGAGATATAATAATTATATCTAGTAGTACAAAATATATACATATTATTTTATACAATATAAGTGGTAATGAGTATTTTCATCCTCGAATCGATCCCCATAAGAATGAGGATGAAAATCCCAGATTAATTCGGGGGCGGGGATGAGAATAGCAAACCCGCACCCACCCCATCCCATTTAATATTTATCATTCTGAAATATTTAGTTTTATTTTTAAAAATTCGTAAAAAAACTTTTAAAAGCCTATTGAAGTCAATATAATTATTTTTTCCACTCTCTTGTGATTCTATCGAGTCTATAAAAAATCTATAAACTCTGCAAGGTCTTATATTTTAAAAAATCATTAAAACTCAGTAAACCTCGTTATTAAATAAATACCTGTTAATATTTGTTTACATAGCAAGGACTGAAATGTAATTCGCTCAAAATTTATACTCACAATTTCCCCCACTTTACTGCCCGATACGAAAAGATTACATCGACAGCGTCTTTTTTGGTGTTGTTATCAATCCCAATCTTCTTTCTGCTTACTCAATTTTCTATCTTCTTTCATTTTTCGAATTTGTTGTTCACCCAAATCTCCCGTCTTTCACATCTGGAATCGTCTCGCGCGATGTGCATTGCTGTCAATTCTTGTTGGTTCAGTTGATGAGTTTGCTAGCTCAATCATGGGTTATCGCGTTGGATAAGAGCGATAGCATATTTGGATTAGGGCTTCTATGTGATTTGTTTTTATCGGAATCTTCTTTGTTTCTAGTATTTGAGTATGCTTAGTTAAAAAAAAGTGAATGTGGAAGTGGAATGATGTGAAGTGAGATACTCTTTTTTTCCCTTGATCATTAGCTTATAATCTAGTGATTTGGCTTATTATTAGCTTCTACAACTTCAAAAGGGAAGCTGAATTTTTCCGGTGAAATTTTGTGTGCTTCTCTAGCATATGGTCACCATGGCTGCTGGGACTATATCAGCGAAAAAGGGGAAATCATCTGGACTCTTTTACTCCTTGTCGTATGCAGCTTGTGAGTGGTTGTTAATTTTATTATTGTTCTTGAATGCATCATTAACGTATTTGGCCGAAAAATTTGCTCAATATTGTGAGTTGAATTCACCTTGTTTGCTGTGCTCAAGACTTGACTGTGTTCTTGGAAAAGCAAAGTCCGGAGGTTACTGGAACCGTTTATGTAAAAATCACAGAGAGGAGATTTCTTATTTAGTATCGTGTTCTGTGCATCGTAATCTTGCTGATAGGCATGGGATGTGTGAAGGATGTGCTATCGGTGTCGATCCCTGTTCTCCTATTGGCTATGCCGGGTTGAAAAGATCCTCGGATTCTGAAATGGTGGCTCCACACTATGAGGATGATGATGGTAGAGATCCTTACTGCCGAAAATATGGTAGTAAGAGTGAAGTTGATTCTTGTGTCAGCAGAGGTAGAACTGAAACACTGGTCAATAATTTGGCATTGGATAAATGGAGTCATCAAGGTTTCGTAGTAATGCCTTCAGTTCTTGATCATCCTAACATGGTTGATTCTAATGTATCCATGAATGTCATTTCTTCCTCATTGGATGCCTTCAAGGAATGTGGTTTGAGGAATCTTGATTGGGCTGAATCGTATCTGGAGCCTAGTTCATGTTTGAGAGCAGACATGATGACCATAGACTGCGATCTTATAAAAGATGTTGGAGTTGCAGAGACTTCTAAATCCAATGCTTCTCTCCCTGGCATGCCTGCCCTTCCTTTTGTAGCCGGGCCCCTTCCATTGTATGATGTTTTTTCATCGGAGAACATGGTATCAATACCACAGAAATGTAAGCACTAAATCATCCTTCTACCTCATAAGTAATGTTAGTGTGAATGTTATTTGTCTGTATAAAACTGTGAATCAGCGAGTAAACAAACATCATCCTCTCATGTATCTCAATTGATTGATTTCTATAACTCGTGAAATTGGTTTGCAGCAATTAATGTTTTTGAAACCAGTGAAATGGAACACACATTTGCTACCAAGCACACAGAAGCTGCTATTGGAGTTTTGTTTGATAATGTCTGTTCATCATATTTAGATGATACCTATCTGGGCGATCCTTTAACTCTGTCTCACAGTATAAAGAATAAGTCCATTTCAGGTCAGAGTGTGGTTGGGCCAATTTTTCTCCACGATTCTGTAAATATCCAAGAAGATGTGAATTCTCTGGAACAAATCTCTGTTGCCAGGATCGGGTTATCAATTAACAGTAATGGACAAAATACTGACTATCAACATGGTGAATCTAGAGAAAACAATGAGTGTAGATTTTACTCTGTGAGTAACTTCTCTGATTTTGAATCCTCGGATGAAATTAGTTTCTATGGTGCTGAAGGTGAAAGTGCCATTGATAGATTAAAGATACAGGTGGAAAAATATCGAAGATGCCTGAATTTTTTATTCAGGGAGTTGGAAGAGGAAAGAAATGCTGCTGCTGTTGCTGCGAATCAGGCAATGGCCATGATCACAAGATTGCAGGAGCAGAAGGCGGCATCTCATATGGAAGCCTTGCAATGTTTAAGAATATTGGAGGAGCAAGGAGAGTATGTGATGGAGGAATTGGAAAGAGCTAATGATCTCCTTGCTGAGAAGGAAGAGGAACTGCAAGCCTTGAAGACTGTGCTTGAATTGGGTAGAAATAGAATTCTTGATGAATCAACAGCAGCTGATCCACACCGAGAAATTTTAGAAGTTCCTAATCATGATATATCCCATGTTCAATATAGTCCATGTACTCCTATGAATACAATTTCTGACGGAATTAACTACGAGGTTGAAAAACTTTGCATCTCACAATCTTTGAAAAACTTGTGCCAAGTATATTGTTCTACAAGAGTTGATGACATGCCAAATGGCTTGTTTTCTGGGAAGGGTGAAATCAAAGTAGAGAGTCTTGATGATTTCGGTCGGGAGTCATTGTCAAACAAAGAGGATGAAAGTGATTCCTTTGTGCAGAGAGTAGTTCTTGAATCGATTTTGAGTCTTTCTCATAATGGTACGCCAAATACACCTCCTGCCCATTTTAAGTCTTCTGATTTAATGTGGGGTGATGGGTATGTCGGTGAAATGAACAAGACATTGTCACTCTCAACAAGTATAGTGGAAATAACATCGGCTACCCTAGAGAGTTGAGACACACTGCCATTACTCGAGCATGATCTAACTCGCTTTGAGTGTAAAAGGGTCGATTACTAAATTCAGGAAATAGTCCTTCAGCTATAAGAGTTCATGCAGAAATTGGACTGTTTCTCTGTTCCTTGAGGTTGAACATCCATGAGTTTCGACGTAAGGTTCCTTGCTGCAATAATTCCTACGTTCTAGATGTATGGTATTGGTATATTCTTATGCTAATGATCTTTCAGCTGACTAAATGAAGCAAAAGTCCTCAAAAGAGAGCAATTCGCAACATTGCTGATGAATTAGGGGGTCACCCTAAAGATTAAGATAGTCCCCAGTTATACCACAAATATTGAAGTTCAAGTCTCACAGCAAATGCAATTAGAAAATCTGTACAGACTACAGAAAAGGAGCGTCAGTGAAGGAATGAATATTTTTGTTGTTCCTTTAACTTCGGTATATAGCTTTGTTTCCTGTTCTTCTCTTACTATTGTTTTGGATAGTGTTATTGTTGGTGGTAATCATAATATTTCGATAGCTATTCTGGTGCTCATCTCTTCCTGCAGTCTTGGTTACAAAGTGACGGGATTTTGATTTTGTCAGTTGTTTCATTTCCTTTTCTTTATCTCTCATTTCTAGGTTGTAACAATCTTCAAATGCTCTCAGCCATTCTACTTAGGTTTGTTCTTGAATGATGTACATTAAAAAAATAGATATTGCAAGACTGCAAGTCAAGGTGTTGAATTTTCTATAGACTCGACCGGTTAATTCTGCCATTCATATATCCTATTTATTAATATTGTTGCAAGTGGTTGGGATAAAATACTATCATTAACTACCTATAGTAAACGTGAGCCTAGTAATGGTATCATGATATGTTCAAAAAGTTTTTTTTTTTACTTTTGTTTCATTCCATTCACTTTTCTCTCTTTTTCTATTTTTTATTTTATCATTTCTTTTTCTCTTTTCTTTTGGCTAAGTCTTAAATTGAGTTTGGTTTCACACACATTTTTTTAGAATTATGATGTTACTTTTATTTTAATTTGAATTAGTTAAACTATAGGAAAAACCGCCATAAGCATATAAAGCATGCACATGGTACAAGTCACAATAATAGTAGACACGGAAAATGTGAGACATACAAACCGGAACTGCAACACCAAGAAATCCATAATGAGAATTTAAATTGTGGAAGGGATTAAAGTGATAATTCTATATCTTTCTTTTTCTTTATTGAACGAGATTCAGCTTTCGTTTGAGATGAATTCCAGTTTAGTAGAGGAACCAATTCACATAAATTGGCCGGTTAAGCTTTATCAAGCGCTGTTCAGACTATTTAAAACCGGTTCGGTCTTTGTGGTTTTGTTAGAAAAGGTGTACTTTCAAATATATTATAAAATAATGAGCTCATACTTTTCTTTTCATATAAATATACGTATCAGTACTCTTCATCGTCATATTCAAACTTCTTCAAAAGGTTTTCATTTTCTTAAGCAGTGGTATTGTTGAGCTCAGACCGAAGTTTCAAAACTCTTTCAAATTGATTTCTTGATCGTGCTTGTAAGTTATTAGTCGGAAGGATTTCTGTTAGCTGTGTTCTGTATTTGAGGCAAGTAAACTCTATTTCTTGCTACCCTTTAAATCATATTAAGTTTATTGCATGTTCATGTCGGTTTTTCATTTTTATGTAAGAGTGTGTTTTCCGATGTGAAGATGACTTTGTTATGCTTAAAGGTGGTTCGCAAATGTGTAAATTCATGTTTACCAGAGAGTTTACAAGAATTGAGTCGGTTCCTTTCAAAGTACTGGAAAGTACTACCAGCAGCTTATTAGCAGCTTATGAATTTATGATTATGGTGTTTTCTTATATACTTTGTTTTACTTCAGACTACGGAAATCTTCTAAGAGGTTAGTCGTTATTGAGCTACGTTCATGATCTGTTCATTTTTCCGAGCTGATCTTAAGTTGTGATATGATTTAATTCCCTGAGCTGTTTTGAACCCGTGATCTGATTTCATTGTCTACTGAGTTTACTTTATTTGACCATCGTAATTTAGCCTCCTCGTTTTATTTGTGTTGACTTTTCCTAATCTGAGTTGACCAAATAACCCAGATCTGATTTTATTCTGAGCTAGTTTACGCTCGCGATCTGTTTGATACTCTGAGATGAGCAATTCAGTTTAGGACCACTCTCGACTATTACTGAAACTCAAGTTAAATCCTTCATTTCCATTAGCTTGGATTCGAAGGTATAACTCAAATCTGTTCTAAGTCATATCCAATTTCAAGAGGTAGTTCATCAGCTTAGAGCTCTGCTATTCGTTATTCGTATTTATAGCCTGAGCTGATTCGAGTTTCTTCTCTGATTGAATTCCTATGTACTCCCAGTAGCTTTCGAACATTAAAAGAGTTTTATAGAAGCGAACCATATATGTAAAGTGATCTATTCAGATCAGGGCAAAGTTTCAGTAGAGTAAACATTTTAAATGGTATATGACAAGGTTACGAAGGAGGTATGTCGAAAGTTTTCCTGTCATATATCATAAAGTTTTAAAGGAAGTTTTTGTGATTTATGGCAAAGATAATAGACGGCCAGGAAGGGTGAGGACGCTGGCTAACGAATCAGTGTGCCCCTTCATATAGAAAGGGTGAGGATGTTGGTTGACGAACCTTTGTACCCCTTAAAACAATACAATTTGGGATTTATTCCCTAGTCCTGATTTTCAGATGATAGCTTGATCAAGCTATATGATCCATGGAGAGCTTCTGCGTCATAACTCAATCAGAAAATAAGAACTGAAAACAGGGTTGTTTTCAACCACAATATTTGAGAAAAGTTTATGTTAAAGCTTACTACCTTTAGTGTTTTTTAAATATGTTGAGTTTGCGCATGTACTGCATGTGTTTGTCGTTTTCATATTTTACTTGTTGAGCCTCTATGTAACGCCCAAAATCCACAGATTTAAAGTTAAAAGTTTTGAGGGATCTATTTGCAATTTTCATCGCCAATCAGCTTTCGTCTGTGCTGTTCTGTTTCAGCTTAGGAGAGCGGTTGCGAGAGCTGTCCGGTCTAACAAGACAAGCTCGGTTCGCCTCTAAACTGATTTTTTTTACCCAATAGGTACGGTCCACGTTTTGTTTTTAAAGCGGAGTAGCGGTTTTTTAGAATAGTAACACTTTCTATGGAATCGTGTTTTCGATCAAATTAGCATTGAAATTTTTATATAAATTCCTGCAAAAGCACCATTCACGCTCTTTTTACAAAATTTTACGTAGAGTAGAACTTTTGAGAAGCGGCGATCTCTGAGAAAAAAGAAACTGACCGAAGTTTTGTAATTTTTCGAAAGGACCGATCGTATTTGTGAGCTGTTCAAGCCGGATAAATCTTTGTCAATCGTCGTTTGTTTTAAGGAAAGCAAACTCTGTTTCGTGCTGCATTTTGGAAACATGTTTTGATTTCCTTCTTGCATGTTTGTATGAGTTTTAAAGGTTTGAGAATTGTTTTCGAAGTTTTTCAAACACAGAGTTGAGTTTATGATGATTTCTTGAGAAATTATTGGTTTGCTGAAGTTTTGATTTATAAAAGTTGTTTGGAAATGTTTTGCGATGTTCGAGTCAAATTCTTCTTGAAATTTCTGGGATATTCTGCAAGTAGCTTACAAGCAGCATGCGTGTTTTTGTTTCAGGAATATTTCAGAATATTTTCATTTGCTTCAGATAAGGAGATCTTCTAAGTTGTTATTCATTGTTGGGCTAAGTTCGCGATCGGATTATTTTGCTGATTTTAAGTTGCGATCTGCTTCTTTCCTTAAGTTGTTCTGAACTCGCGATCTGATTTCATTCATTGACCTGAGTTGAATTTGTTTGACCATTGTAATCCAGTCTGCTCGTTTAAGTGGTGTTGACTTTTCCTAATCTGAGTTGACCAAATAGCCCAGTTCTGATTTTCTATTTTGAGCTGGTTTTACGCTCGCGATCTGTTCATACTCTGAGCCGGACTGATTCAGCTTAGGTCACTCTGTAATGATACTGTAATTTCAAGTTTAATTCTTCTTTCCTTTAGCTTTGATTCAAAGGTATAACTCTAATCTTTTCGAAGTTATACCCCATTTCAAGAGATAGTTCTTCAGCTTAGAGCTCTGCTATTCGTTATTTGTTTCTATAGTTTGAGCTGATTCGAGTTTCTTCTTCAATTGAACTCCTATGTAATCCCAGTAGCTTTCGAACATCAAATGAGTTTTAAAATAGCTAGCCATTTATGAAATCGATTTTATTCAGATCAAAGTAAGCAGTTTAAAGAAATTTTTACAGACATTTTAAAGGAAGTATGTTTCAAAAGTTTTGTGATTTGTGACAAATAACAGACGGTCAATATAGGGTGTGAGGTAATAGGTCGACGGACCAGAGTACCCTGCCAACCATAGGGTATGTGTAAATCGGTCGATGGATCAAAGTGCCCTGCCAATAGAGTCAAAGACTAGGGCGTGTGGACAACGGAAAAAGATTCGTTGGGTCCCGCTACACCTGGAACCAGTTTAAGCTTGATCAAGAGACTGTGACCTAAGGAGAGCTTTCGTTCACACTTCACTATAGAAAATGAGGAATACTATGGGTTGTTATATAACCGAGCATTCGAGAAAATTACGCTTTAAAGTTACTTCATTTACAATTTAATTTACAGTTTACAGTTATAGTTTTACAGTTTATAGTATATTAGCTTATGGGCTTTCAGTGTACAACTTATCAGATTAAAGTTATTCTTATGCCTGTGCTGCCTGCCTTCGTTAATTCCAAATTTTCTTGCTAGTCTCTATGCTCAATAGTTTTCCTAAGTGCAGATGATCAGGTTTAGAGGTTGCTGGTGGGCGCAGGATGGATCAGATCTGAGGTTTTTATTGTGGAACCCGTGTTTCCGTGCTAGTATAGATTACATATTTTGTTCTCTTAGATATGAGATCGACAAGTTTGTAAAGAAATTGTACCAGTTATTCCATATACAGTTCTCTGTACACTGAACGAAATTATTTTGTAAATTTTATCTGTATTACGCAAATATTCACCGCTTTGAATTGTTTTCTTTCAAGTCGTGACCTGAAATTTCCATATATCTGCACTTTAGCCCAGAAGTATTTGGTTAATCGTCTTTTGACCAAGTACGATTTGAGAATCATGCAATTCGTGTAACGCCCATAAATCCACAAATGTAAATTTTAAAGTTTTGAGGGATCTATTTGTAATTTTTATCGCCAATCAGCTTTCATCTGTGCTGCTTCTGTTTCAGCTTAGGAGTGCGGTTGCGAGAGCTGTCTGGTCGAACAAGACAAGCTCGGTTCGCCTCTAAACTGATTTTTACCCAATCGGTTCGGTCCACATTTTGTTTTAAAAGCAGAGTGTTTATGAATAGTATCCCTTTTATTGGATTCGTGTTTTTTTATCAAATTAGCTTTGAAATTTTTGAATGAATACTTGAAAAAGCACAATTCACCTCATTCAAAAAAACTTTACGTAGAGGAAAACTTTTGAGAAGCAGTGCTCTCTGTGAGAAAGAAACCGACTGAAGTTCTAAACTTTTTCAAAGGGATCGATCGTGTCTGTGAGCTGTTCAATCTGGATAAATATATGTCAATCATCATTCGTTGTTAAGCCAAGTAAACTCTGTTTCTTGCTGCACTTTTGGAAACATATTGATTTCCTTCTTTCATGCTTGTATGAGTTTTAAGTTTTGAGATATGTTTGCAAACAAAGAGTTGAGTTTATGATGATTTCTTGAGAAAGTATTGTTTGCTGTAGTCTTGATTCAGAAAAGTTGTAGAAAATTTTTTCCGATGTTCGAGTCAATTTTTTCTTAAAATTTCTGGTATGTTCTGCAAGTAGCTTAAAGTAGCTTGTGCTTTTTGTTTCTGAAATGTTTCCTTAGATATTTTCGTTTGCTTCAGACTAAGAAAATCTTCTAAGTTGTTAGTCAATACTGAGCTAAGTTTGTGATTTTATTATTTTCTCGAGCTGAGTTTAAGTCGTGGTCTGATTTCATTGTCCGATCTGAGTTGAATTTGTTTGGATATTGTAATCCAGTCTGCTCATTTAAGTTGTGTTGAATTTTCCTAATATGAGTTGACCAAACAACCCAGATCTTATTTTCTATTCTGAGCTGGTTTACGCTATTGATCTGTTCATACTCTGAGCTGGACTGATTCATCTTACTTCCACTCTGGACTGATACTGTAATCTCAAATTTAATTCTTATTTTCTTTAGCTTCAATTGAAGGTATAACTCTAATCGGTTCGAAGTTATACCCAATTTCAAGAGATATTTATTGAGCTTAGAGCTTTGCTATTCGTTATTCGTTTCTATATCCTAAGCTGATTCGAGTTTCTTCTTCGATTGAACTCCGATGTACTCCCATTGACATTCGAACATCAAATGAGTTTTAAAATAGAAAACCATATATGAAAGCGATCTTATTCTGATCAAAGAAAAGCAGTTTAAATAAAGATTTACAGAAAGTTTAAAGGAAGTATATTTCAAAAGTTTTGTGATTTGTGACGAATAACAGACGGTCAACATAGGGTGTGTGGTAATCGGTCAACGGACCGGAGTGCCCTGCCAACAGAGTCAAAGATTAGGGCGTGTGGACAACGACAAAATAGTCGTTGGGTCCCTCTCCACCTGAACCAGTTAAGTCTGTATCAAGGGACTATGATATAAGGAGAGCTTTCATTCACACTTCACTAAAGAAAAAGATAAATATTGTGGCTTGTTATACAACCAAGTATTAGAGAAAGTTTATGTTTAAAGTTACATCCTTTACAGCTTACGAGTTTTACTACTTTACAGTTTTACAGTTGTTAGTTTATCACACTTACGAACTTTCAGTTTACAGCTTATCAATTTAAAGTTATTTTTGTGCATGTGCCGTTAATTCCAGATTTGCTTGCTGGGTCTCTAGGTTTGCTAGTTTTCCTAAGTACAGGTGATCAGGTTTAGAGGTTGCTGGTGGGCGCAGGCTGGATCAGTTCTAAAGCGTCAAGATTTTAAGCTCAAGAACCAGAGACAAACCAAAAGGTCCAACAACAACCAACAGAGGCCTCAAGGTCAAAGACCTCCACAACCCCAGCCAATCAGTGTAGTTCCTGGAATGGACATCGACCAGTGTGCCCAAAGTGTCAAAGGAACCACTCTATCCAGCACAAGTTTGGTCATAGGGTATGCTATAAGTGTGGCGCTCCTGGTCATATCGCCAAGGATTGTCAGCAATCAAAGTAGTTCATCACCAGTAGAGCTTACGTGATGACAATAGAACAGGAAAATCCAAAGACTACGGTAATTACAGGTGCAGTTATTGTTTCTAGTATATCTTATTTAATAAATTCAGGTGCCACTCGTTCTTTCATAGAAGAGACTTTTATTAAGAAAAATTTTCTCCAATCTAAATCACTATCAGTTGAATATTGTGTAATAATACCATCAGGAGAGAGACTTTTTACGAATAAAATGTTTTTCATAAATTAGAGCTAAAATTGCAGGGGTGTATAGTCTGCGTAGATTTAATTGTGTTTCCTATGCCCAAATTTGATTTAATTTTGGGTATGGACTGGTTATCAAAATTTGGTGTCATTATAGATTTTAAGCAAAGGACAGTAGAAGTTAAGCCAACCCAAGGAGAGAACAGTTTTGTTTAGAGCCGCACCAGTTAAAGAACTACTCGCCAAATTTTAGCTCTGAAAGCTCAAAGCCTTTTAAGGAAGGGATATTTGGTATTTTGTCTAGTATATCGTCATAGTTGATGATGGGAAGCCTAATCTGTCAGATGTGGAAGTAGTGAGTGAATTGCCTGAAGTGTTTCTGTAACGACCAGATCATTTAGAAGTCCACAATTAGAAAGATATGAGATTGAGGGATTACATTACTATTACAATTCAATTCTTGAATATTTCTGTCTATGCCATGATCAATCTTTATTTTTTTTTATGGATTGATATTCAACTGTTAGAATGCAAGTACAGTAGATATTTAGTGACTTCTGCAAACCAAGTGGATCCTTTATTTAACTAAAATTTTCGGTTTCCATGCACATCTTTTGTTTTAAAACAGGGCACACTTCTTATAGAGTTTGGCATATTGATATAACGTGTTTATTTTCCTTAGTCATTGTAAATCATATAAATAGAATCTTAAGCTGCTTCATGCATCATTACTTTCAAAAATCAAATCATATTAAGCGGTGCTCGCTTTAAAGAAGCCGAACAAAAATACTTTCAAAGTGTTTTAAAGGAGACAGGCGGTGTGCAAGAAGTTTACTGAATTATCTGCTGTTCTTGTGTTAAAGATACCAGGCAAGTAAACTTTGTTTCTTGCTCGCTCAATAGAAATCATATATTCAATTCTGTTTTATGATTATGTATGGTTTTAAAGAAAAGGAAGATGGCTACGGCTTTTCTTCAAAGAAAAACCATAAGTTCATGCTTTGTTTTCGAAAGAAGTTGAGTTACTGTAATTTTTGATTCAAGGATGATTTAGAAAATGTTTTGGTGATGTTATTCTAATGAATTCCTGAGTTTTTCAGTAATTCATTTGTCGAAGTAGCTTACAAGTAGCTTATTCGATCTTTTCCATAAGTTTCATAAGATATGTCGAAGTCTTTAGAGGAAGGTAACCTTCATAGTTCATGGTTATCTGTATATTAAGAACAAGAGCTGGTTATTATATCACTGCTGATATTTTCTTATCGAAAATATTCTAAGTATGAAATCAGCAGGTTCATTTCTTTGATTGAAAATCAGCAGACGCAAATTCAGCAGATGCTTTGCTTTCGCAAATTCAGCAGATGCATAAATCAGCAGTAGCGACTGGTTGTAGCGACTGGTTGTAACGACTGGTTGTAACGACTGAGTTATGCGCTACGACATCGTTTCACTTTATAACTGTTTAAGAGACCTCGCGACTGGATTCTTGTCTTGCGACTGATTCCTATTCGTTGCGACTGGTACTGTTCACCAGCAGATGTATTTCATTTCATTATTTCAGCAGTTGCTTTACTTATTTCTAAGTACTGTTCATTCAGCTGGTATTAGTCTTGCGACTGGTACTATTCATCCCAGCTGATCACTGTTCATTCTTCGTTTTCTTCAGTAGATAACGAAAATCTCAGAATTTGATTCTTCCTTCAATTCTAAATTAATTTAATGAATATTTTGACTTATCTGACAGATTCAACTAGCTAAATTATTCAGTTTTCATCTTCGCAAGCATTACGAGAAAATCCTTTACAGTTCCAGAATATCATCAAACAAACGAACTCCAGTAACTCGAATGAAAGAAAGAAAACAGTTTTGTACGAGAGGAAGAAGGAGCAGAACATTGTTTTATGAAATGTTTTAAGTTATGACAATTAAAAGGGTCCCTAATGAAAAGGCGAGTGCGCGGCTGACGAACCGTGTGCCCTTTTAACCAGGAAGGATTAGGATTACAGTTCGACGGAACTGTATACCCCTTCAACCACGAGCCATAGTGCTAAGACTGATATAAGGAGTTTGATCAAGCGAAATGGGCCAAATGTTTAAAGTATTGTCATAATTTTCCCAGAAAATGAATGAAGAGCACAAGTGTGATTACGATCGCAGCTCTTAAGAGATGTTTAAAGAAAATGTTTTCAGAATTGATTCATGTTTAGCACATTGCGATGGATTTCGTAACGCATTTGCCTCGTTCCAGCCGAGGATGCGATGCAGTTTGGGTGGTTGTAGACCGTTTGTCTAAATCTGCACACTTCATTCCTTATGGAATGACCTTCTCTTTGAAGAAGATGGCGAAGCTGTACGTTTATTTTGTTGTCAGATTGCACGGTGTGCCTGTTTCAATCGTATCTGACCGAGATCCTAGGTTCACTTCCAGGTTTTGGAAGAGTTTGCAGACAACCTTAGGCACTAGATTGGCTTTGAGTACCGCATATCATCCCCAGACAGATGGCCAATCTGAGCGAACTATCCAGACGTTGGAGGATATGTTGCGTGCTGTTGTGTTGGATTTCGGAGGTAGTTGGCAAGACGCGTTGTCTTTGGTTGAGTTTTCGTATAATAACAGCTACCAAGTGACGATTGGCATGGCGCCTTTCGAGGCTTTGTATGGCCGTAAGTGCAGATCGCCAGTGTGTTGGGAAGAAGTGGGGGAGAAGCAGCTATCTGCCCCTGACTTTGTGCAGCAAATGAAAGATCATGTGGATCTTATTAGACAGCGGATGAAAGCTGCCCA
>KV014936.1:130621-142524 GCA_001598015.1 Dorcoceras hygrometricum | reverse complement strand
GTTGAGGGGCAAAACGGTCATTTTGCACTGGGGTTCTGAAAAATGGTTTTTCAGATCATTGTATTCAGTTTTGGAAACTGAGTCGATCGGTCCGATCTGATCGGCGATCGGAGTTACGGTGAAGTCTCGGTGATGGAGATGAAACGAATGTTCATCCGTTGGACCCGGGCCCGTTGGGCCGGATCTAAATCCATCACCTAGTCTATTTAATGTAGACTTATGACTTAACCTAATTAATAATTCATTAGACTCCTAACCCTAAAGCTAGTGCTAAGTAGCCGCCCCTCCTCTCTCACAAAAGCCGCCGCCGCCGCCGCCTAATGCCGCCGCCGCCCCGAGTCGCCGGAATTCGTTCCGGCCGATTCGACAAGGAGAATCCGTCCGTGCAGATCTCGTCAGGCCTTTTAGTACAGGCTGACGAAGGAGTCTCGCATCCGGTCGTGGACCTGATTGGCGTTATCTACCGCAGTCTACCTTGAAGAGCCGGCATTATTGTAATTCCGGTTGGAGCCAGGCACAAGTGCCATCAAGGTAGTCACCTAAACATCCTATGAATGTCGTAGTTTGTTAATTGTTCATCGTATTGATCGTCTCCCGGACATGTATTTTCTGTTCTTCCGCTGCCTCGCCGGGGGGCGTGATCCGGAGCCCAACAGTGGTATCAGAGCCAGGTTTTCGGATCTGATAAATACTTAATGCCTTATTGTATCAATATCTCGAAATTGCAGATCAAAACACAAAATATTTGGGAAAACCATCGGCCGGCCGCCGCCTCGCGCGGCGGCCCATCGCGCGCGCCAAAGCGCCCGTAACGCCATGCGCGCTGGTCGCGCATGGTGGCCGACCATGGCCGGTACGTTGCGTGTCAGGCCTCTTGCTCACAACAGATAAACACATGCGGAAGCTAACAAAAAGTGGATAAAATTTTCGCTTTTAGGCCCGACGGTTTTAAACGTATAATTTAAAATACAACAATACTTAAAATAAGTTCCCAAATCAAAAACGATTAATCAACAAAGCATACATAAGTTCAACATGTATCAAAAATCCCCTACGAGTACAACAACGAAGCGCAGGGCATCCCCCTGGCTAACTGATACATACATATATATACTATATGCTACTGGGACACACTAGCCACCTCCTGGGGCACCACCAGTTGGGTTAAACCCACGACCAGCTGTAGAACCTGGGTTTCCTGAAAAACAACATAACAAAGAAACAAACCAAGCCCCGGAGGGACATGGGGTCAAACCCCAGTACGGAGAGCAACTATAAAACAGCAATAAACAGCAAGGAATAAATTGCAGATGCTATGCATGAGACTCCGAAGAACAAAGGGGAAGCTTGACCCACAAGGGAGCTAAGGAACTCAAACATAGCTCCAAGAATTTCCAACAACATTCAGTGGCCACAGGGTGAGTTCACAGTGTGGTAGTGAGCCACTCGCCATGAAACCAGACCCCATTTACCAGATGCATCAAACAACTCGACCTGCTGTTGCCTCGCCCATGAACTGTGGTAGTTAACCACTCGGCGCATGGTGGCTACGATCCCAGCAGGGAGATGAGAGTGCGGTATTCCCGCTCGCCCTCGCAACCTGGTAAAGAACAGAACAGAACAACGAAACAATGGCAATAAAGCTGGGATGAGATGCAAATACGTGTATGCACATACTGGAGATGACAAGCATATCAACATATGCGAAAGCAGTAACAACATCAGCAAGTACATAACACATAAACCAGCATGTCCATCTCACAATTCCTCCAAGCCGTAGCCTCGCCGTAATATAAGCTCAAATCCGTACCTTATACTGAGCACAATAACACTGCTAGAAATCCCGAAGACTCTGGTAAAAGCCTGCTAAACAATAAGCGTATAACTCAGGGATCTAACAGAAAATCACGGCTGGGAGCTACGCTCAACCAACACCGTTTCCTACTACCACAAATTCGCAAGAAGCTTAAAACAAAGCTAGAAACAAGATCTCAACACGAGGAATGAAGTTCTACCTGCTACTACAAAATTCACGAACTGGCAGCAACTTCTCGTTCCTCAACTAGCCAATTTCAGCTTCTAAAACTGGTACGAAAAGGAAGAGCCTCACGAGAGGAGTCCAACACTACCTCAATTGTCCAAAACAACGGCTGGAATCGACGGGAATCTACCGGAGAAGCTCACGGTGAATAGTAACGAGGGTTGAGAAAACAGAGAACGAAAAGCTGGAAAAATATTCTAAGTATAGAATCTGGTAACGAATTTGAAGACCAAGTCTTCCTATAAATACAACTTACAACTGCTGAAATCTACTCAAACAATTGTCCACCGACGAATTCAGCAGGTACCAACAAATCAGCAGACACAAAAATCAGCAGGAGCACTACCCACGGCAGACGCAAGGAACCATTGCTGATTTCTTAAATCAACGCTAAAACAATCGCCAAGCAAGCTACGGCTGGTTCTCAAAACGGCGTCGCACCAACTAATCCAAACGACGTCGCTTAGGATACGCGATTCAAATACTAACTGCTGGTCATCCAGCATCAACACACAAAACCACGCAAAGCGCTTCCTCCTGCTGATACCAGCAGCAACATCAAAACGCAGCGTTGCCACTTACTCAAACGACGTCGCTCCACAGACGTCAACAAAACCAGCAGAAGCACCTTATGCAAAACCAACCATCTGCTGAAACTCCTAGCGCTAACTAAAAGACGACGTATCCTCCTCGCGCTACAGGAAAGTTGACTCGTGTTGACATCGACATCTGCTGATCAACCAGCAGGAACACACACGCGATCTACCAGTTGGTGTCAGACGCAATCATCAAGACGACGTCGTGCCAACTAATCTAAACGCAGTCGTTTTGCCCTCAACGCAACTATACTAACGCACCTGCTGATCACAACACACGCATTACCAAACTTCCTGCAACGACAGCGTTTCAGGAATCTCGCGCTAAAACGAGCTTCTGCTGGATTCATCACCGACCAGCTGTTAGTTCACCAAAACCAGCTGACACGTCGACCAGCAGGTACCTCTAATACGCGAAAAAAAACAAAATCTCCAGAATTATTTCCAAACGAAATGGGACCCTAAAATGCAACCCAAACACTCAAATAGAGATCTTAAACCAGCAGAACATCTACTTATCGATTCACTCCAACGATGAATCTCAATTACAAATCCAGGTCTCACATTTCTCCCCCACTAAAAGGATTTCGTCCTCGAAATTACAGCAATAACTTTGGAAAACAACACAACAGCAAGTTACAAACAGAATTCGCCCATCACAAGGCCAAGAGTTCAAGATAACTGAGCAAACACATCACAACAACTAAGGAAGAAAAACAGCAAAACTACAAGTTACCGGAAAAACATAGCCCAACAGCTACTCAAACAAATGCGGCCACTCGCGCTGCATCTTTTCTTCCAGCTCCCAAGTAGCTTCTTCCCTACCATGTTTGCTCCACTGCACCATTACTAACGGAATGGTCTTATTCCTCAACTGTTTCTCTTTTCTGCCAAGGATCTGCAAAGGGTATTCCTGATAACTCAATGACTGATATAGCTCAACCTCGTCAGTTCCAAGCACATGAGACGGATCTGGCTCATATTTCCTCAACATAGACACATGAAATACATCGTGAAGAGAGGACAATTCTGACGGCAACAACAACCGATACGCTAAAGGGCCAATCCTCTCGACAATCTCATACGGACCAACATAACGAGGGGCTAACTTTCCCTTGCGTCCAAAGCGCATCACACTACGAAACGGAGAAACCTTGAGAAATACACGATCACCAACCTGAAACTCAAGAGGTCGACGCCTCTTATTCGCATAACTAGCTTGGCGATCTTGAGCAGCCTTCATCCGCTGTCTAATAACGATCCACGTGATCTTTCATCTGCTGCACAAAGTCAGAAGAGAGGACAATTCTGACGGCAACAACAACCGATACGCTAAAGGGCCAATCCTCTCGACAATCTCATACGGACCAACATAACGAGGGGCTAACTTTCCCTTGCGTCCAAAGCGCATCACACTACGAAACGGAGAAACCTTGAGAAATACACGATCACCAACCTGAAACTCAAGAGGTCGACGCCTCTTATTCGCATAACTAGCTTGGCGATCTTGAGCAGCCTTCATCCGCTGTCTAATAAGATCCACGTGATCTTTCATCTGCTGCACAAAGTCAGGGGCAGATAGCTGCTTCTCCCCTACTTCTTCCCAACACACTGGCGATCTGCACTTGCGGCCATACAAAGCCTCGAAAGGCGCCATGCCAATCGTCACTTGGTAGCTGTTATTATACGAAAACTCAACCAAAGACAACGCGTCTTGCCAACTACCTCCGAAATCCAACACAACAGCACGCAACATATCCTCTAACGTCTGGATAGTTCGCTCAGATTGGCCATCTGTCTGGGGATGATATGCGGTACTCATAGCCAATCTAGTGCCCAAAGCTGTCTGCAAACTCTTCCAAAATCTGGAAGTAAACCTCGGATCTCGGTCAGACACGATTGAAACAGGCACACCATGCAATCTAACAACAAAATCAACATACAGCTTCGCCATCTTCTTCAACGAGAAGGTCATCCCATAAGGAATGAAATGTGCAGACTTAGACAAACGGTCTACAACTACCCAAACAGCATCGCATCCTCGGCTGGAACGAGGCAAATGCGTAACGAAATCCATCGCAATGTGCTCCCAATTCCATTGGGGCACCTCTAAACTCTGCAACAGACCCCCAGGCCTCATCCTTTCGGCCTTAACCATCTGGCAGTTCAAACAACGAGCGACAAAACCAGCAACATCGCTCTTCAGGACAGCCCACCAAAAGTGCGGCTTTAAAGCATGGTACATCTTCCGTGCACCAGGATGAACACTATGTCTGCTACAGTGCGCTTCTCGAAGGATCTCTTCCTTCAAATCAATCAAATTGGGCACAACCAACCTGCCCCGAAAACGCAAGCAACCATCGGACGAGACAGAATAGTCTTCAAGTTCGCCAGCCCTGACTTTCGACTTCAACTCGTGGATTGACGGATCGGTCCTCTGAGCTGCTCGAATGCTAGAAACAATCTGCGGTTCCACTTGGAAAGATGAAACCATCACACAATTCTCAGCCGGGTAGAATCTCCAACCCGTAGTGTTAAGATGCTTTTGATCCTTAGAGATGTACAACGACGCAAGCATCTCACTAGCCTTCCTGCTCAACGCATCCGCCACTACGTTCGACTTCCCAGGCTGGTATTTAATCTCACAGTCAAAATCCTTAAGCAACTCCATCCACCTACGCTGTCTCATGTTCAAGTCAGGCTGCAAAAACAGATACTGCAAACTCTTGTGGTCGGAGTACACCACAAATTTCTCGCCATACAGGTAGTGACGCCAGATCTTTAACGCAAAGACCACCGCTGCTAACTCCAAATCATGAACTGGGTAACGAGTCTCGTACGGTTTCAACTGCCGCGAGGCATACGCAATGACTTTACCATTCTGCATCAACACACAATCCAATCCATTTAGCGAAGCGTCAGAACAAACAACGAAACCACCTGATCCGGACGGCAAAGCCAACACAGGCGCAGTAGTTAACTTCTCCTTGAGCAGTTGAAAAGCATTCTCACACTACTCAGTCCAAACAAACCGTTTATCCTTCTGGGTCAATTGGGTCATCGGCTTAGCTATATAAGAAAACCCCTCAATGAAACGACGATAATAGTCAGCCAGACCTAAGAAACTGCGAATCTCAGACACATTTCTCGGTCGCTCCCAGTTCAACACAGCATCCACTTTACTGGGATCCACAGAAATGCCATCTGCTGAAATAACATGGCCCAGAAATACAACGCGTTGCAACCAAAACTCGCACTTGGAAAACTTCGCATACAACTGCTGCTCTCTTAACCTCTGAAGAACCATTACCAAGTGCTCCTTGTGCTCCCTCGGAGTCTTCGAGTAAACTAAGATGTCGTCAATAAAAACAATCACAAACTGATCTATGAACTCTCGAAAAACACGATTCATCAGATCCATGAAGACTGCCGGTGCGTTTGTCAACCCAAACGGCATCACCAAAAACTCAAAATGTCCGTACCTCGTACGAAACGCAGTCTTCGCGACATCTTGGTCCCTTACTCTAAGCTGATGGTACCCGGAACGAAGATCAATCTTAGAATACACCGCAGAACCCTGCAACTGATCAAACAGATCATCAATTCTCGGCAACGGGTATTTATTCTTCACAGTGGCTTTATTCAACTGACAAAAATCAATGCACATCCGCATTGAGCCATCCTTCTTCTTCACAAACAAAATGGGCGCTCCCCACGGTGACATACTAGGGCGAATGAAACCCTTCTCCAGTAAGTCATCTAACTGGACCTTGAGTTCTCTCAACTCCGCAGGCGCTAGACGATACGGGGCACGAGAAATCGGAGCTGTGCCTGGCACTAACTCTATGATGAAGTCTATCTCCCGCCTCAGAGGAAAACCAGGAATCTCCTCCGGAAACACGTCGGGAAATTGTCGCACCACGGGAACGTCACTAAGCTGAACACTAGAAGAAGAAGACGCATCCAAAGCGTAAATCATAAATCCAGCATTCCCCAAAGACAACAAGCTAAACATCTCCATCGCGGAGACCAACGAAATCTTCGATCTCGAGTCCTGGCCGTAGAAGTCCCACTTCTCACCAGACAAAGGCCTAAAGCGCACAATCCCATGGAAGCAATCCACAGAAGCCCTGTAGTTGGATAGCACATCCATTCCAACTATACAATCGAAATCCCCAAAGCATCAACCGGATCAAATTCACTACTAAGGCGTGCTCACCAAACCGCAACACACCATTCAACATAATCTCTTGAGAACATAGGTTTCCACCACCGGGGGTAGAAACAGAAACAATATCACGCAAAGGGACGGTACACAAACCATGCTCAACAACAAAAGAATCGGAAATAAACGAATGCGAAGCACCGGTGTCAAACAACACACGAGCAGGAAAGTCAAAGACAAGACATGTACCTCCAATCACCCGGCTCGGTGTCTCCTCAGCCTGCTCTCTCGTGAAGGCGTTAACCTGAGCCTGCTGAGGTCCTGGAAAGAAAGGTTGAGACGACTGCCCAAAACGCGAAGGGCCAGGCTGCTGAAACGGCCTAAACGGAGTCTCACCAAAACGGGGCTGCTGAAACTGCTGCGAACGGCCCCTAGACTGACCCCCACGACCCTGAGGCTGGGCCGCGGCCTGCTGTGCTCCAGCTGACGGACACACTCTCGCAAAGTGCCCATACTGACCACATAGGTTGCAGGAACCCTGCACACCAACACACTGCGTGGAAGAATGCTTCCCACCACAAAAACCACAAAACTCCGCCCGAGAGCCGCTGCTACTCGAGCTACCAGAACCAGAAGACCCTGAACCGGACTTCTCTTGAATTGCTGACCGCGAGGTCGAAACCTCTGACGGCCAGGCGGCCTAAACGGAGTCTCACCAAAACGGGGCTGCTGAAACTGCTGCGAACGGCCCCTAGACTGACCCCCACGACCCTGAGGCTGGGCCGCGGCCTGCTGTGCTCCAGCTGACGGACACACTCTCGCAAAGTGCCCATACTGACCACATAGGTTGCAGGAACCCTGCACACCAACACACTGCGTGGAAGAATGCTTCCCACCACAAAAACCACAAAACTCCGCCCGAGAGCCGCTGCTACTCGAGCTACCAGAACCAGAAGACCCTGAACCGGACTTCTTCTTGAATTGCTGACCGCGAGGTCGAAACCTCTGACGGCCAGGCTGCTGAGCTACCTGCTGCTGCTGCTGAGGAAAATGCGCGGACTGAGAACTCTGGGACGACTGAGCTCCCTGACCAACGGGCCTACCACTCTGCACCGCTTGCGCCACCTGCGCCCTGCGCGCACTACGGCTCTTCATGCCCTCCTCGATGTGGATAGCAGTATCCACGGCCTCAGCATAAGACTTGGGCTTGCTTGTCAAAACGCTCTGGTACAGATCCCCATTCAAGCCCTCCACAAACCTAGTACTCTTGGCCCTCTCTCGGCCAGCAACATGTGGAACATACGCCAACAAAGCAGAAAACTTGCGAGCGTACTCGCGCACAGACAAAGAACCTTGCTCCAAGAACTCGAACTCCCGCTCACGGGCAGCTACATAGGAGTCGGGGACATACTCCTGCCTGAAGACCTGGTAGAAAGTGTCCCAAGTAATGCCAACACCGGTCTCCAGTAAGGTACTAGACGTACCTCTCCACCAACGCTCTGCGGACTTCCTCAACAGAAGGGTCACCAACCTCAACCGGAGATCGTCGTCATACTGGGCTCGATCAAACAGATGTATGACGCTATGGAGCCAAGAATCCGCGTCTTCACTCGACTCATCACCATTGAAGATAGGAGGACTCATCCTCTGAAATCGAGCTATGACCACATCCATCCTCTCTACCGGAGCCGGCGGAGCTGCAGCCTCCTCCTCTCCACTACTCTCAAGAGTATGACTAGGCGCACTAGACTGATCCTCATTCTGTCCTCCTGATTCCTGGAAGAGACCCCTACTACGACCACGAAGTCTAGGCGGCATCTAAAACACTCAACAGGATAAGGAAAACAGAACAGATACGGCAAATAAAGCATATAACACAACATATGCAGCACGTAGTCACATAAGTCAAGCACATGCACTACACAACACTGTGCCTAGACTCAAGTGTGATCAAAGGAATTGAGCTTATCCCAGTTTAAGCTCTGATACCAAAAATGTCAGGCCTCGTGCTCACAACAGATAAACACATGCGGAAGCTAACAAAAAGTGGGTAAAATTTTCTCTTTTAGGCTCGACGGTTTTAAACGTATAATTTAAAATACAACAATACTTAAAATAAGTTCCCAAATCAAAAACGATAAATCAACAAAGCATACATAAGTTCAACATGTATAAAAAATCCCCTACGAGTACAACAACGAAGCGCAGGGCATCCCCCTGGCTAACTGATACATACATATATATACTATATGCTACTGGGACACACTAGCCACCTCCTGGGGCACCACCAGCTGGGTTAAACCCACGACCAGCTGTAGAACCTGGGTTTCCTGAAAAACAACATAACAAAGAAACAAACCAAGCCCCGGAGGGACATGGGGTCAAACCCCAGTACGGAGAGCAACTATAAAACAGCAATAAACAGCAAGGAATAAATTGCAGATGCTATGCATGAGACTCCGAAGAACAAAGGGGAAGCTTGACCCACAAGGGAGCTAAGGAACTCAAACATAGCTCCAAGAAACCTCGACAATGTACAGTGGCCACGGGGTGAGTTCACAGTGTGGTAGTAAGCCACTCGCCATGAAACACACCCAATTACCAGATGCATCAAACAACTCGACCTGCTGTTGCCTCGCCCATGCACTGTGGTAGTTAACCACTCGGCGCATGGTGGCTACGATCCCAGCAGGGAGATAAGAGTGCGGTATTACCGCTCGCCCTCGCAACCTGGTAAGAAACAAAACAAGAACAACGAAACTATGGCAATAAAGCTGGAATGAGATGCAATTACATGTATGCACATACTGGAAATGACAAGCATATTAACATATGCGAAAGCAGTAACAACATCAGCAAGTACATAACACATAAACCAGCAAGTCCATCTCACAATTCCTCCAAACCGTAGCCTCGCCGTAATATAAGCTCAAATCCGTACCTTAAACTGAGCACAATAACACTGCTAGAAATCCCGAAGACTCTGGTAAAAGCCTGCTAAACAATAAACATATAACTCAGGGATCTAGCAGAAAATCACGGCTGGGAGCTACGCTCAACCAACACCGTTTCCTACTACCACAACTCCGCAAGAAGCTTAAAACAAAGCTAGAAACAAGATCTCAACACGAGGAATGAAGTTCTACCTGCTACTACAAAATTCACGAACTGGCAGCAACTTCTCGTTCCTCAACTAGCCAATTTCAGCTTCTAAAACTGGTACGAAAAGGAAGAGCTTCACGAGAGGAGTCCAACACTACCTCAATTGTCCAAAACAACGGCCGGAACCGACGGGAATCTACCGGAGAAGCTCACGGTGAACAGTAACGAGGGTTGAGAAAACAGAGAACGAAAAGCTGGAAAAATATTCTAAGTATAGAATCTGGTAACGAATTTGAAGACCAAGTCTTCCTATAAATACAACTTACAACTGCTGAAATCTACTCAAATAATTGTCCACCGACGAATTCAGCAGGTACCAACAAATCAGCAGGCACAAAATCAGCAGGAGCACTACCCACGGCAGACGCAAGGAACCATTGCTGATTTCTTAAATCAACGCTAAAACAATCGCCAAGCAAGCTACGGCTGGTTCTCAAAACGGCGTCGCACCAACTAATCCAAACGACGTCGCTTAGGATACGCGATTCAAATACTAACTGCTGGTCATCCAGCAGCAACACACAAAACCACGCAAAGCGCTTCCTCCTGCTGATACCAGCAGCAACATCAAAACGCAGCGTTGCCACTTACTCAAAGGATGTCGCTCCACAGACGTCAACAAAACCAGCAGAAGCACCTTATGCAAAACCAACCATCTGCTGAAACTCCTAGCGCTAACTAAACGACGACGTATCCTCCTCGCGCTACAGGAAAGTTGACTCGCGTTGACATCGACATCTGCTGATCAACCAGCAGGAACACACACGCGATCTACCAGCTGGTGTCAGACGCAATCATCAAGACGATGTCGTGCCAACTAATCTAAACGCAGTCGTTTTGCCCTCAACGCAACTATACTAACGCACCTGCTGATCACAACACACGCGTTACCAAACTTCCTGCAACGACAGCGTTTCAGGAATCTCACGCTAAAACGAGCTTCTGCTGGATTCATCACCGACCAGCTGTTAGTTCACCAAAACCAGCTGACACGTCGACCAGCAGGTACCTCTAATATGCGAAAAAAACAAAATCTCCAGAATTATTTCCAAACGAAATGGGACCCGAAAATGCAACCCAAATACTCAAATAGAGATCTTAAACCAGCAGAACCTCTACTTATCGATTCACTCCAACGATTAATCTCAATTACAGCGCCTGGTCGCGCCTCAGGCCGTGCAGCCTTGCGAAAATCGTTGCACGGTGGCCGACCGCTGGGAGCGCTGCTTCGTGCCGCTGTTTCTTCGTTGGTCGAGCGCCGCTGCGCGAGAGGAGGGCGACGCTTGCTGGAGGTTGTCCGCGCAAGATGTTGCGCACGCTGGCCGACGATGGACGACGCATGGAGCCGCTGCTGTGACTTGTGGTCGATGGTTGTGCGACGCTGGCTGGACGCGTTGCGCAACCTCGCGGCCGCTCGTCGCGCGATGGCGCCGCGCTTGTCGCGGCCGCGTGCGCCCTTGCGGCGCACGTGATTTTCGTGTGGCGGCCGCCGGTCGGCCGCCGCTCCGACGAAACTCCGGCGACGTCGTGACGGCTGGTTTATTCTCTAGGGTTTGGTTCAGGCCTGTCCCGGGCAGCCCGTGAAGTTTCGGGCCGATTGTGATATCGGGCCCGGTTTTGGTCGATTTTGAAATTTTAAGATTTTTGGGCCTAGAATTGTTTTAAGCCCAATTTGGTACAATTAAAATTAGTAAAATATGATTTTAATTATGAAATATGATTTTATAATGAAATATGATTTTGTTGATTAAAATTTGTTTTATCGGCAAAATACGATTTTATTATAAAATACGATTTCGTAATTAGAATATGATTTTACGATAAATAATTAGATTATTTAAATTATGCATGTTAATTAGATTAATTGCATGATTGGGGTGATCGAGAGCCGTGCCCAATGTGTTAGGTATGCAATAGGTTTTGTATGATTTCGGTTTAT
>KV014936.1:86713-130157 GCA_001598015.1 Dorcoceras hygrometricum | reverse complement strand
TGTTTGTGGCCCGTTCCCACCCCTTGATGAATGTATCCCTTATTTTTCATAGTAAATTTAAATGTAAAGTTACTAGATTTAGTGAGAGGACATCCGAAGACGGTGGAGATGACGATCAAGATATTGAAAACCGAAGATCTGTAAATCCGGAAAGCTTTGTAATAGGATTGCATTGCATATTGCATTACCCCTAGGATTGGACCCAGGTCCGTGACTGGCAACCATGGACCGCATAGCTCTCTCGATCGATCATCCCAATATTTATTTATATAATATATGTTGATATATAGTTGAATCCGCATGTTGCATGTTTTAAATTAGATTTAATATGCATGAGACCAAAATTTTTCAAAAATAAAATCCATCGTTTTAAATATGATTTAAAACTTATATCAAGATAAAATGTTTATTCGATAAACTAAAGGGTATTTAAAATTGTTTAAATTTCCCTACCTTCCATCAACAATGGGTGTACGTCGATGCTACCCATATACATGGCCCGACTCATATTATTGAGGGGGTCATGTATGCCGGAAAGCTGTCCACGTCATTGACAACTGTTGTGAGTCGGTTGGAACTCCCTTTAACGTTGGCTCATATTATTGGGAACGTTAAGGGGATCGTCCTTCACGACTCAACATTGATGGGTCAATCTTGACACGTGATAGTAAACGGCGTCATATTATTGGGCCCTTACTGGACGTGAGGTGAATACATGGAGGTTGCACCGGTTGCAATCGGAAACTACCTTTTGGGGTCATGGATGGCTGATATTATTCGGGTCCATGGTCGCTTGATTGGGCTCCGTGTACCCACTAAAGAAACCTGTTTTCTCGATTTCATTAGAGGGTGGTGAAATCGTTAAAATAGTGGGAGGGTAATTCATAAAATTTAACGACCATGTTTTATGTCTTAGCTTATATCTTATATAGTTAGTGATGTATGTCCGTTATCCTCTCAGTATTACTGCATATAAAATGGTTTCGATAAAAAACCCGCTCGCTGCTATACTGGATAGCAACAGGTTCACCGGTCTGAACTACCAAGACTGGCTCCGCAACCTCAATCTTGTATTGGCTTCGGAGAAACTTCTCTATGCGATAGAGAAGAGTGCTCCGAAGTTTGCCCCTGCCGATATCAGCGCTGAGGAGCTGGTGACGCTTAAACAATGGTGGGACGACGAGGTTAAAGCTCGGTGCTATGTGATGGCATCGATGTCCAATGTAATGCAACGGCGTTTTGAGAAGACGAAGTATGCTGCTGACATACTTCATCATCTCAAAGAGCTGTACGGGGAGAACTCTCGACATGAGAGGTTCACGGCTGTCAAGGAGCTGATGACGAGCCGCATGCGCGATGGGACTTCGGTCCACGAGCATGGGGTTCGTATGATTGTGCTCGTTGAAAAGCTGTCGGGCCTTGATATCGCACTTCCACACGAGCTGTCTGTGGATGTACTTCTCCTCTCGCTACCCGCTGCATTTTACCCCTTTGTGGTCAACTTCAACATGAACAAGCTGGAAGCCACCCTTGAAGAGGTGGTGAACATGCTTGTAGTGTTTGAGGGGACTATAAAGAAGGACAAACCCGTCCTCCTTCTGGGTTCTTCTTCCTCTGCGAAGAAGGGGCCCAGACGCAAGAGCAAGAAGCGTTCTGCTCCTGCGAAAGAGGAAAAGTCTGCCAAGAAGCCAAAGGCAAAGGCTTCTAAGCCGAACAAGAGCGAGGACGTTTGCCACCACTGCCACAAGGCTGGGCCTTGGAGGAGGAACTGCAAGGAGTACCTCGAGCAGTTGCGAACTGCGAAAGGCATGTTCTATATTGAAACAAATATGTCTCTTAATTCGACTTCTTGGGTACTTGATACCGGATGTGGATCTCACATCTGCAATGATTTGCAGGTGATGACAAGAAGCCGACGTCTTAGAGAGGGTGAGACCCACTTGAGGCTTGGCAATGGAGCAAGGGTTGCTGCTATAGCTATAGGAGATGTTTACTTATTTCTGTCTTCTGATTTTAAGTTGTTGTTACGCAACGTTTTATTTGTTCCCGAATTAATAAAGAACATTATTTCTGTTTCTATGCTTGATAGTGATGGATATTCTTGTATGTTTGCTAATTCGATTTGCAATATTTACAAGAATGAATGTTTAATCGGAATTGGGGAACGCGAAAACGATTTATACACCTTAAAATTAAAAGACGTTCCAACTCGTGATGTCGAAGCACATACAACAACGATTAAACGGAAACACGATAACTTGAACCCATCACAACTTTGGCACGCTAGGCTAGGTCACATTTCCCTAAGTAGGATGAACAAGTTAGTTAGGAGTGACTTGTTTGATCTGTCTGACATCAACTCCCTACCGACTTGTGAATCTTGTCTTAAAGGAAAGATGACCAAGCAACCCTTCAAGGGAAAGGGTGAGCGTGCCCAAGGCCTATTGGATTTGATCCATACTGATGTGTGCGGCCCATTTAATATTGGTACTAAATACGGTCACACATACTTCATCACCTTTACCGATGATTACTCTAGGTACGGGTACTTGTACTTGATGAAGCACAAGTCTGAATCCTTTGAAAGGTTCAAAGAATTCAATGCTGAAGTAGAAAATCAATTAGGCAAAAGCATTAAAGCGCTTCGATCTGATCGAGGTGGTGAATACTTTAGTGCTGAATTTCAAGACTATCTGAAAGAGAATGAGATTCTCTCACAGTGGACCCCTCCGGCCACACCACAGCTCAATGGTGTAGCGGAGCGTCGTAATCGGACCTTGTTGGACATGGTTCGATCTATGATGAGCTTCACTGAGCTTCCTACCTCGTTTTGGGGCTATGCGCTTGAAACGGAGGTAATGTTGTTGAACAATGTCCACACCAAGGCAGTGGATAAGACTCCGTATGAGATATGGATGGGCAAACCACCCAAGTACTCATTTATGAGGATTTGGGGATGTCCTGCTTACGTGAAGCAGACAGTGGGAGATAAGCTGGATACGAGATCCATCTTATGCTACTTCATTGGGTATCCAAAGAATTCCATTGGATACTACTTCTACTATCCCAGCGAAACAAAAGTGTTTGTTTCTAGGAATGCCACCTTTATGGAAAGGGAATTTCTACTTGATAGAAAGGGCAAAATAGTAGAACTCAAAGAAGTTCGAAATCCAATCGAAGTACCAGGTGAGTCTCCTGCACCTACAGAGCCAGTACCAGAAATGTTCGCACCTAGGAGATCCGAAAGGATTCCTAGAGCTCCTGAGAGATATGGTTTTCTCCTTGAAGATGATCAAGGTGATCAAGTTGTTGGATCTGATCCAAGAACTTTCAAGGAGGAAATTGCCGATGCTGATTCTAACTTATGGCTTGAAGCAATGCAGTCTGAGTTTGACTCAATGCATGCGAACCAATTTGGACTCTTGTTAACCCTCCCGAAGGAATTGTTCCTATTGGGTGCAAATGGATATACAAGAGGAAACTTGGGCCTGATGGTAAGGTAATGACCTACAAGGCATGACTGGTCGCGAAAGGTTACACTCAAAGGCAAGGTGTTGACTATGATGAAACCTTCTCGCCAGTCGCCATGTTCAAGTCAATTAGAATCTTGTTAGCCATAGCCGCATGGTACGACTATGAGATATGTCAAATGGATGTGAAAACTGCGTTCCTTAATGGAAACATTAAGGAAGAGATCTATATGACGCAGCCTGAGGGTTTCACATCTGTTGGAAGCGAGCATAAGGTATGCAAGCTTCAGAGATCGATCTACGGTCTCAAACAGGCATCTCGAAGTTGGAACCTGAGATTCGATGAAACAATTAAGGAATTTGGTTTCATCAAGAATCCCGAGGAGCCATGCGTTTACAAGAAGGTAGTTAAAAGTGCTGTGACGTTCCTCGTACTTTATGTTGATGACATTCTACTCATTGAATGATGTAGGAATGCTGCAGTTAACTAAAGTGGGGTTGTCTAGTAGATTTTCGATGAAGGACATGGGTGAAGCATCCTATATTCTTGGAATACAGATCTATCGGGATAGATCTAAACGGATGCTCGGACTCACCCAAGCTACCTACATCGATACCATACTTAAGAGGTTCTCTATGGAAGAGTCCAAGAGAGTACATCTACCTATGTGCCACGGGGTCACTCTATCTAAGTCTATGTGTCCAAAGACTGATGAGGAGATAGAGAGTATGGCACGTGTACCATATGCCTCGGCTATAGGTAGTATTATGTATGGCATGATCTCGACTAGACCGAATGTCGCATATGCTCTGAGTGTCACGAGCCGCTACCAGGCCAACCCCGGCCAATTGCATTGGAAGGCTGTGAAGGATATTATTAAGTACTTACGAAGGACTAAGAATATGTTCATGGTCTATGGGGGTGGTGAACTGAAACTGGAAGGCTACACTGATTCTAGCTTCCAGTGTGACGTGGATGATTCGAAATCAACCTCTGGATTTGTATTCATGCTCAATGGTGGTGCTGTCTCTTGGAAGAGTTCCAAGCAAGATACCATCACGGATTCAACCCTGAGGCTGAGTACATCGCAGCATCAGCTGCTGCTAAGGAGGCCGTTTGGATAAGGAATTTCTTCCAAGAGTTGGGCGTCATTCCTAATGGAGTTGGTCCAGTCCCGGTGTACTGTGACAACACGGGTGCCGTTGCGCAAGCAAAGGAGCCTAGGTCTCACCAGAGATCCAAACACATACTGAGGAAATACCACATAATCCGGGATATTGTGTCTAGAGGTGACATAGCAGTTGAGAGAGTCGCCTCTGCGGACAACGTTGCTGATCCACTTACGAAGCCCTTGCCAGGACCCTTGTTTGAAAAACATTGCGAAACAATGGGACTGCATCTGATGAGTAGTTGGCTTTAGGGCAAGTGGGAGGATAAGTCCGAGGTCTTGGTTGTACTGATTAGTCCTCACGACTCGAAACGTCATTGAGACTCTACATGATAGGCGTCTCACTTTGACCCGTTTTCCGACTCACTTGGGGTCATAAGGCGTCGGGATTGGGTGAGACCCCGATGCATGTAGGAGTCGATGCATCGTTGTCGTGGATTCACCGCTCGCAGACATGCGTGGATATCCTATGCTATCTGAGGGTATAATATTGTATAAATCTCTGGCCAGAGTACTAGAAGTGTTTTAGGTAAATGTGTTTACCTAGTTACACTCGTGATGTCACTATTCGATCTCCAAGATGTATGCATAGCTATCGGATCTATGGCGACTCTCGATTTACCAATGGTCGTTGATCTGATCGGGATATATGGATTGAAAGGACCGTACTGTATGCTAACCACGACCAACTGGTTCTTGCAGGCACTATCAGTGATATCTAGGGGATCATGGGGCGATGTTGCTAGACGCTTTACCATGATCCGATGGGCAAGTTCGGAATTGTGATTCCGGAGCCACAATGGTTGTGGGCCCACGACTAGCTGTATCCCTGAACCATTGAGGGTCACACAAGTACTGGATTCGAGATTCACGCATGGATACTCAGCTCAATGTGTTGAGCACGAGAAGAGGATTTTGGGGAGTGTTACTTCCTAAAAGTCAACTCGGGTCAAATCGAGATTTCCCGACGTTGAGGGGCAAAACTGTCATTTTGCACTGGGTTTCTGAAAAATGGTTTTCAAGATCATAGAATTCAGTTTTGGAACTGAGTTGATCGGTCCGATCTGATCGGCGATCGGAGTTACGGTGAAGTCTCGGTGATGGAGTTGAAACGAATGTTCATCCGTTGGACCCGGGCCCGTTGGGCCGGATCTAAATCCATCACCTAGTCTATTTAATGTAGACTTATGACTTAACTGCTAGTGCTAAGTAGCCGCCCCTCCTCTCTCACAAAAGCCGCCGCCGCCGCCGCCGCCGCCGCCTAGTGCCGCCGCCGCCCCGAGTCGCCGGAATTCGTTCCGGCCGATTCGACGAGGAGAATCCGTCCGTGGAGATCTCGTTAGGCCTTCTAGTGCAGGCTGACGAAGGAGTCTCGCATCCGGTCGTGGACCTGATTGGCGTTATCTACCGCAGTCTACCTTGAAGAGCCGGCATTATTGTAATTCCGGTTGGAGCCAGGCACAAGTGCCAGCAAGGTAGTCACCTAAACATCCTATGAATGTCGTAGTTTGTTAATTGTTAATCGTATTGATCCGTCCGTGGAGATCTCGTTAGGCCTTCTAGTGCAGGCTGACGAAGGAGTCTCGCATCCGGTCGTGGACCTGATTGGCGTTATCTACCGCAGTCTACCTTGAAGAGCCGGCATTATTGTAATTCCGGTTGGAGCCAGGCACAAGTGCCAGCAAGGTAGTCACCTAAACATCCTATGAATGTCGTAGTTTGTTAATTGTTAATCGTATTGATCGTCTCCCGGACATGTATTTTCTGTTCTTCCGCTGCCTCTCCGGGGGGCGTGATCCGGAGCCCAACACCTACGATGAACAAGTTCGCCGAGCTGTACATCAAGTAAATAGTGAGACTTCATGGTATTCCAGTTTCAATCATATCGGATGGAGATCCAAGATTCACACATATGTTCTGGAAAAGTTTACATCGAGCATTGGGGATAAAACTAAAGTTTAATACAACTTTCCATCCCCAAACTGATGGAATTGGAAAGAGTAACCCAGACACTCGAAGATCTACTTCGCACATGTACGATGATTTTACTGAAAGCTGGGATTACAAGTTACCCTTGATAGAATTCACGTACAACAATAGTTACCAGACTTCAATAAAAATGTTCCTTTATGAAGCACTTTATGGAAGAAAGTGCCGATCACCAATTCACAGGTATGATGTAGGTGAAATAGTGGATATAGGACCAGACATTGTGGAACAAACTGTTGAAGCCATTAACAAGATAAGAGAGTGAATGAGAATAGCACAGAGTAGATAGAAGAGCTATGCTGATATTCGACGACGAGGGCTAAATTTTGAAGCTGGATACCATGTGTTTCTGAATGTAGCACCCATGAAAGGGATAATGAGGTTTGGAGGAATGGTAAGCTGAGCCCAAGATTCATTGGTCCATTTGAGATATTAGAAAGAGTTGGGAAGCTAGCTTATCGATTAGCGCTAACGCCACCCCTATCAGCAGTGCATAATGTGTTTCACGTATCAGCATTAAGAAAGTATGTTCCTAATCTTTCACATGTTCTGAGTTACAAACCGATGCAGCTTACGCCTAATCTGAATTATGAAGAAGAGCCGATGAAGATTCTTCTTAGAGAGGACAGAGGAATCGAAGTATTCCAATGGTCAAAGTTCAGTGGGCAAACCACTCAGAAATAGAAGCAACCAGGGAGGTTGAAGCTGCTATGCATCATCTCTACCCAGCTTTGTTTGCTGAGTAAAATTCGGGAACAAAATATCTTTAAGGGGATAAAGTTCTAACGCCCAGAAATCCATAAATACACAAAATAAAGTTAAAGTTTCGTGGGATCTATTTGTACTTTTTATCACCAATCAGCTTTTGTCTTTGCTGTTTCTGTTTCAGCTTAGGAGCGCGGTTATGTGAGCTGTCCGATCAAAAAAGAGAAGCTCGGTTCGCCTCTAAACTGATTTTTACCCAATTTGTTCAGTACACATTTTGTTTTAAAACCAGAATAGCACTTTTAAGAATATTAGCACTTTAACGGAATCGTGTTTTTGATCATATTAACTTTGAAATTTTTGTATAAATACTTGCAAAGGCACCATTTTTCACCTCATCACAAAAACTTTACGTAGAGGAAAACTTTTGAGAAACGGTGCTCTCTGTGAAAAACCGACCGAAGATTTAAAACTTTTCGAAGGAACCAATAGTTTTTGTGAACTATTGAAGCCGGATAAATCTCTGTCAAATCGTCGTTCGTTGTTAAGGCAAGTAAATTCTGTTTTTTCCTGCACTTTTGGAAACATATATTGATTTCCTTCTTGCATGTTTGTATAAGTTTTAAAGTTTTGAGAAATGTTCTTGAAGTTTTTCGAAAACAGAGTTGAGTTTATGATGATTTCTTGAGAAAGTATTGGTTTGCTGGAGTTTTGATTTAGAAAAGTTGTTTGAAAATGTTTTACGATGTTCAAGTCAAATTCTTCTTGAAATTTCTGGGATGTTCTGCAAGTCTCTTACAAGCAGCTTGCGTGTTTTTGTTTCTGGAATGTTGCCTTAGATATTTTCATTTGCTTCAAACTAAGTAAATCTTCTAATCTGTTAGTCATTATTGAGCTAAGTTCGCGATCTGATTATATTTCCGAGCTAATTTTAAGACGCCATCTGATTCATTGTCCGATATTAGTGGACTATGTTTGGCCATTGTAATCCAGTCTGATCGTTTAAGTTGTGTTGCCTTTTTCTAATCTGAGTTGACCAAACAGCCCTGATCTGATTTTCTAGTCTGTGCTGGTTTACGCTCACAATCTGTTCATACTCTGATCCGGACTGATTCAGCTTAGGTCCACTCTGGACTGATACTGTAACCTCAAGTTTAATTATTCTTTCCTTTAGCTTCGATTCGAAGGTATAACTCTAATCTGTTCGAAGTTATACCCAATTTCAATATATAGTTCTTCAGTTTAGAGCTCTGCTATTCGTTATTCGTTTCTATAGCCTGAGCTGATTTGAGTTTATTCTTCCATTGAACTACGATGTACTCCTGATGGCTTCAGAACATCAAATGAGTTTTAAAATAGCAAACCATATATGAAAGAGATTTATTCAGATCAAAGAAGAACATTTTCTAGAAAGTTTTACAGGAAGTTTAAAGGAAGTATATTTCAAAAGTTTTGTGATTTGTGACAAATAACAGACGGTCAACAGAGGATGTCTGGTAATCAGTCGACGGACCGGAGTGCCCTGCCAACAGAGGGTGTAATTCCCAGAAATTCGTAAATCCGTAATGATAGTCTAAATTTTCGAAGGGTTTCATTTGTTAATTTTAGTACCCTTCTTCAGCTTCAATTCAGTGATTCAATTTTCGTCTGAGCTAAATTTCAGATTAGACCAAGAACCCGGATTCTAGGAGTTGGCCTGTCACGCCTAGAAATCCTGAATACGTAGAAATGAGTGCATGACTATGGGGAAAATAATTTTAGATAATTACATGCCATTTTATGTGATTTATTTATGATTTTTATGTTGCATTATATGCATGTCATGTTTTCAGTCTGTTTGAGATACGGACGCGCGGACGAGACTAAGGACGACCGAGATGAAAATGATTTGAGATTTTTGAATCCTTAGGTTTTTAAGAATAAATTTATTATTTTAAGCAGCAAAGTTCTGAAAATTGGGTTTTTTATGATTATTTTTTAGGGACCCGTTTTTCGTCTATACGGGTTGTTTTATTGAACTTTATTGTATTTTAAAATTTGGGAAGACCTTTATTTCGAAAATTAGAGGTTTTAAAGCATGGATTAGAGTTTTGATAACATGGTAACTTAGTGGAGGGATAGAATAGTAAAAATCCATTTAATTTCCTTAATTAAGCATTAGGGGTCAAGTGTGTCACACCCATTCTTTCAAACACAAATTATTTTGTAACCTAGCCTCCACACTCCCCTACATAGCCGTCCCCCTCCTCTCATTCATCACCCCATCTAAAGTTCAAGAATTTTGGTGCTCCAAGGTGGTTTCTATCCCGATCTCGCGTCCTACACGTCGGTAACTCGTAGATCTCATCTTTCTCCAAGCCAGACATGTCATATCAATTCATTGTCTCACCATTTAAGCCATATTAAACTGTTTTAATGTTCAATGCATGATTTTTATGTGATTTATGTGGATCTATGCACAAGTGTTTTAGATCCATGCATGACTCATGTTTTTCTCACATGTTTTATATTGATCCTTGCATTGTTTCGGCCAAGGGCTATTCTAGGGACTTGGATGTGGTTCTTAGTGGTCTCATGGTGGTCCTTAGATGATGAGAGGGGCTAGATCGACCAAACCATGGCTGGACGTGGAGCATGCATGGTGCGTCGCACATGGGAGAGCAGTCTCCTTCTCGCCCTTCGTGCGTGCACTATAGCTCGTGGATGGGGTCGTGGTTGGGTCCAGGGGAACCGGATGGAACTGGGGGTGGTCCAGCCGACGGGGCTCTGGCCATGGTTGTGAGACCCGAAAGCTGATGAGATTAATTGAGTTATCGGGTTTTATTGAGATCAGCTTTGCTTTGATGAGCTTGGAGAAGCTATCGGGTTTTGTTTTAGTCTTTAAAACAGTTCTGGAGAATTTGAGTTTGGCGCGGAATCTGTTCAGTAGCGAGTGCTGGATCATCTCTTGGTGCTAGCATTCAGCAGTGGTGACAATCAGCAGTTGTCGCTGAATGGTTGTATTCAGCAGTCGTAGTGGATCAGTTGTCGCTGAGCAGTAGAGCGCGCTAGCGTGTTTCAGTAGTGAGTAGTTAAGCGCCGTCGTTTGGATTAGTTGGAACGACAGCGTTTTGGATTAGCGAAGAAAACTCAGCTGTGAGTTGCGTTAGCTTCAGCTGTGTGAGAGATCTGTTGTTGCGTTGCGAACAGATGTTGGTTAGTTGTTCAGCAGTGAGTAGCGGGTGACATGTCCAGTTGCGACAGTAGTTCTCTGCGACGTCGTTTGAGTTAGTAGAGATCTGTTCTGGATTAGAGAGAGATCTGTTGCAAGATCTGTTTGCAAGCGGGAATATCAGTTGTGATAGCTTAAGTTTTCGGTAGATCTGTTCCCAGTTTCTGTCAGCAGTGAGATTTAATAGGGAGCTTGGCCTTGTTCTCTATTATTGTTCCCGACACTTAGAATATTTCCCGATTGCCAATTTCTGTCGCAATAACCTAGCTACTGTTCACCGAACCTTATCTTCTTCGATTGCCAACGGTAGACAGCTCCGACGAGAGTGAGAGTGGTAGCGTGGGACTCATCTTGCTGAGAAGCTTCGTTTTGATATTGTTTTTGAACGTTTGTTTGAACCTGGTGAGGTGGGTGAAGACATCTCCTTTGTGTATTCTGTTAGCATAAGCGTCGGATTTCGCTCCTAGCTTTTTGGGGTAAGTATAGATCCTACCTTTAAGCTTGTTTAGAGCTTTCTGTTGAGTTAGAGAGGTAGGGTAGCGCTGGTGGATTTTGTAAATCCCAGCTGCTGTTTTCTGTGCTTCGGTCCCTGAGGTTTTATATGTTGCCGTTGAGAAGGTGGTGGATCTGTGTGCTCGGGACGTCATTGTGGCAATCTGCTTGTAGTAATTGTTGCACAGAGATTGAGGTATGGATGTGAGCTTGTTTACAGCTTAGGATTGGGCATGGATTATGTGCTTTGCTGTGTATGCTCTGTGCTGTTATCGTTTGTGCATTGTACTGATATCAACTGTTGCATTTGCATGCACGCATTATCCTGTCGAGCTTTGTTTTGCTAGCTGTGCCTGTTCTGTTGATTTGAGAGTACCAAGATGCTATGTTCGAGGACGAGCGGGTAGTTCCCGTATACCTCGAAGGCTGAGCGGGTAACTCCCGTACGTCATCTCCCTGCTGGGGATAGCCGCTATGAGCGGAGTGGGTAGCTCCCACATCTTATGAGTGGGCAACAACAGGTGGAGTTGTTTGTTGCATCTGGTACGGTGTACTGGAGATGAGTGGGTAGCTCCCATGTGCTCAGTATACCTCATGGCCACTGACTGTTTTTCCTTTGATCAGATCTTGCTGTTGAGCTGTTGTTGCGATCCTTTGGCTCCCTGATTTCGGTTGTAGCCTTGATCCCTTGCATAGCATTTGGATATTTATCTGTTGCTTTCCTTATGCTGTTTGTATTGCTCTTCGTACTGGGATTTGACCCCGAGGTCCTTTGAGGCCTGTGTTTGTTGCCTGTATGTGTTTTCAGGTTTCCCAGGTTTCTCTACTGGTCGTGGCTTTGACCCAGCGGGAGGTGCCCCAGGAGGTGGTTAGAGTGTCCCAGTTAGCGCATAGCATATATGTACTAGTACTGTCAGCCGGGGAATGCCCTGTGCTTGTGGGATTCAGTTGTATGCTGTAGTACTTGTATTTGTTTAAATGCTGTACTCTGTACTTGGTGTTTGTAAACTGGGATATTTAAGTATGGTTGTATTTTAAATTATATGTTTTAAACCGTCAGGCCTAAAGCAAAAAATTTGTCACTATTTTACTGCTTCCGCATTGTGCTTTGTGTGGTTTTGCTCTGATTTGTGTACGAGGCCTGAAATTTTTGGTATCAGAGCTTAAGCTGGGATAAGCTCGATTTCTATTGATCACACTTGAGTCTTGACACAGTGTTGTGTGTTGAATGTGCTTGATTATGTGATCTATTTGCTGCATTTAATTGTGCTGTATTTGTTCTGTTTCCCTATTAGTGTTTCTTAGATGCCGCCTAGACGGCAGAGCTTAAGCTGGGATAAGCTCGATTTCTATTGATCACACTTGAGTCTTGACACAGTGTTGTGTGTTGAATGTGCTTGATTATGTGATCTATTTGCTGCATTTAATTGTGCTGTATTTGTTCTGTTTCCCTATTAGTGTTTCTTAGATGCCGCCTAGACGTAGGGGTAGAGGTAGAGGGCAGATTCCGGAAGATTCAGAAGGTCAGACCGAAGGTGATCAGCGTAGTTTTCCCTCTCGTGGTCGCGATAGGCACGCCGAGGATGAGGTTGAGGAGTTGGCTGCCCGAGTGAACGATATGGAGCTCGTTATGGCGACGTTTCAGCGTATGAATCCTCGGGTTTTCAATGGGGATGAGTCTAGTGCTGATGCAGATTCGTGCTTACAGCATGTCACGGGTTTGTTTAATCGTGTGCAGTATGATGACGAACTCAAGTTGAGTCTGGCTACTTTTCAGTTGAGGAAAGGTGCGGAGCGCTGGTGGAGAGGCGCTTCGAGGACTTTGGAAGAGACTTGAGTAGGGATTACGTGGGACAGTTTTGTGTTGCTTTTCGTCAAGAGTATGTCCCGGAGTCCTATGTGAACGCCCGTGAGCGTGAGTTCGATAATTTGGAGCAGGGAAGTATGTCTGCTAGAGAGTATGCCCGTAGGTTTTCTTCCCTTCATGCGTACGTGCCGCATGTTTCTGGCCGGGAGAGAGCGAAGAGAACTAGGTTCCTTGAGGGATTGAACGAGGAGTTGTATTCCTTGGTTTTGGCTAGCTCACCGAAGAGCTATGCAGAGGCGGTGGACAGTGAGATCGACATCGAGGAAGGTTTGAGGAACCGTCGATCTCGTGGTAGGCCGCAGGTGGCGCAGAGTAGTCGTCCAATGGTTCAGGGGGCGCAACCTTCCCAGTCAGTGCAGTCATCTCAGCCACCCCAACAGCAGCAACAAGTAGCCCAACAGTTTGGTCATCAGAGGTTTCGGCCTCGTGGTAAGCAGTTTAAGAATAAGTCTTGTTCTAGTTCTTCTGGTTCTGGTAGTTCCAGCAGCGGTGGTACCAAAGTGTAGTATTGTGGCCAGTGTGGTGGAAATCACCCTACAGCGCAGTGTGTAGGTGTGCAGGGTTCTTGTAATGTCTGTGGTCAGTACGGACACTTTGCTAGAGTGTGTCATTTGTCTGGATCGCAGCATACCGTAGTTCCACCGTAGGGTCGAGGTGGATCGTCTAGAGGTCGTTCTGCTTTTCCTGTTCAGCAGAAGAGGTTAGGGGAGCCTCAGTTTAGGCCGTTTCAGCAGCCTGGTCCTTCGCGGTTTGGACAGTCTTCCCACCCTCAGTTTTCTGGACCTCAGTTTGCCCAAGTGAGCGCCATGACTAGGGAGCAAGCGGAGGGCACACCGGGCAGAGGGATTATCTCAGGTACTTGCTTTCTCTTTGATTTTCCTGCACGTGTGTTGTTTGATACAGGAGCGTCGCATTCTTTTATTTATGATGCATTTGTGTTTGAGCATGGTTTGCATACCACTACCTTGTGTGATGTATCTGTTGCGACTCCTGCCGGTGCGAGCTTGTTCTCCCAGGAGATTTTGTTGAATGGTGTTCTTAGGTTTGGCGCAAGTTTGTTGTTAGCCAACCTGATCAGGATAGTGATGTGGGATTTTGACTGTATAATGGGAATGGACGTGTTGTATAGCTATAGGGCTACTGTGGATTGTTTCAATGGCGTTGTGCGATTTAGGCCCCAGTCTGGCGAGAAATGGAATTTCTACGGCCAAGATTCCCAGTCAAAGATTCCTTTAGTCTCGGCGATGGAGATGTTTAGCCTGTTGTCGCTTGAGAATGCTAGTTTCATGATCTATGCCTTAGATGCGTCTTCTTCTTCGAGCGTAGAGCTTAGTAGAGTCCCCGTGGTTCGACATTTCGCGGATGTGTTTGCGGAGGAGATTCCTGGTTTCCTCCGAGGTGGGAGATAGACTTCAGCATTGAGTTGGTTCCTGGTATAGCTCCGATTGCGCGTGCTCCGTATCGTTTAGCGCCTGCTGAGTTGAGGGAGCTTAAGGAGCAGCTTAGTGATTTGCTGGAGAAGGGATTCATTAGACCTAGCATGTCCCCGTGGGGAGTGCCTATCTTGTTTGTCAAGAAGAAAGACGGGTCGATAAGGATGTGCATCGACTTTAGGCAGTTTAACAAGGCGACAGTGAAGAATAAGTACCCTTTGCCTAGGATCGATGATCTTTTTGACCATTTGCAAGGGTTTGCCGTGTTTTCTAAGATCGATCTTCGTTTGGGGTACCATCAGTTGCACATCCGTGAGCAGGATGTTGAGAAGACTGCGTTTTGTACGAGGTATGGGCATTATGAGTTTTTAGTTATGCCTTTTGGTTTGATGAATGCTCCTGCAGTTTTCATGGATTTGATGAATAGAGTCTTTAGAGAGTTCATCCATCAGTTTGTGATTGTGTTTATCGATGACATTTTGGTGTACTCTAAGACTCCGATGCAGCATAAAGAGAATTTGATGCTAGTTCTTCAGAAGCTTCGAGACTCGCAGCTATATGCTAAGTTCTCCCAGTGCGAGTTTTGGTTGGACTGAGTTGTGTTTCTGGGTCATGTGATTTCTGTTGATGGTATTTCTTGGATCCCAGTAAGGTTGAGGCTGTTCTTAACTGGGAGCGTCCCAAGAGCGTTGCTGAGATTCGTAGTTTCTTGGGATTGGCTGGCTATTATCGTCGTTTTATCGAAGGATTTTCTAGTATAGCTAAGCCAATGACGCAATTGACTCAGAAAGACAGGAGGTTTGTGTGGACTGAGCAATGCGAGAATAGTTTTCTGTTGCTCAAAGAGAAGCTAACTTCTGTGCCGTGTTAGCTCTGCCGTGTGGTTCAGGAGGTTTTGTAGTTTGTACAGATGCTTCCTTGAATGGATTGGGTTGTGTGTTGATGTAGAATGGTCGAGTCATTGCTTATGCCTCTCGGCAGTTGAAACCGCATGAGACTCGTTACCCAGTTCATGATTTGGAGTTAGCAGCAGTGGTTTTTGCTTTGAAGATTTGGCGCCACTATCTTTATGGTGAGCAATTTGTGGTGTACTCCGACCACAAGAGTCTTCAGTATCTATTTTCTCGGTCAGATTTGAATATGAGACAGCGTAGATGGATGGAGCTGCTAAAAGATTTTGATGGATCTGGATAACAGATCCAGATCTGAGTTTTGAATTACACAAAACCTGTTACTGTGTTTCTAACAATTCTATGCAGTGTGCAGATATCAACAGGAGAAGTCTGATGTGTTGAAGAAAGTTGCATCGCATAATTGTTGTAAGAGCAGGTTACTGTTGATGAAGCTGTTGAAGATGAAACAGCAAGTTACTGTTGACGAAGCTGTTGGGAGATACTTTTACAGAAGCTGTGATCAACAATGATGACGTCAGCATTCTATTGGAGGAAGCTGTGATCAGCAACTATGACGTCAGCAATATCAGCAGATAACTAGATGGTTCAGCGATGATGATGTCCGCAGTGATGTCATCACAATCAGCAGCTGATAAGAGAAGCGCAAGAGATGGAGCGACGTCGTTTAACTCTTAACGGGCAATTCAGTCGCAAGCTACAGTATGTTCAGCAGTGAGCTACAGTCGCATCAGCAGTTGCAAAGAAAGAAAATTAAATCAGCTGTAGCGCGAAGAAAATATGGATTCAGCAGTTGAAAAGATGAATCAGCTGACAACAGAAGCTAACAGTTGTTGATTACATGAAGAAAGGCAAAAGCTGATGACAGACGTTGAAGCAGAGATGTTGATCAGTTGAGGCAATCAGCAGTAAACAGAAGAACGATTCAGCAGAAGAGTGATTCAGCAGTAAGATGCTTCAGATGTTGAAGAAATCAGCCGTTGCAAGCATTCAGTTGTTGATGAGCAGTTGAACACAAAGAAGCGAAGCAGTTGACTAATCAGTAGTCAAATGCTGAGCTTAATCAGTTGTTGGTGTAGATCAGCTGCTGGAACATTTAAGCCAAATCAGAAGACGACAGAAAGCCTGCAAAAGAAAGGACACAAGGACAACTCCCTGTCGGTACTTTACAGAACATCTTTCAACGGAAAAAACTTGTGTCCAACGGATTGAATTTGAACAGAGGCTTTATATACGAGAAGAACGCCATTGAAGAGATACGGTTGTTGTTGCACAGAAAAGATTAAATCAAAAGGAGACAACAATCAAAGGGAAGATGAACCTGAAGCGAATCTGTCAACTATCATACATAGAGAAGCTTATTGCAGTTGACAGCTGAGCTAGAATTAGCTTTTGTAGAAGCAACTTCCCTAGTGTGTGAGAAATATAGAAACAGAGAGTTGAGCGTTTTATTGTAAAAATCTCACACACAGATTCACTTGCACATTTCGTGAGTTGAGCTATTTAGATTAGCGAGTGAATCACAAACACAAAACTATCATTGTAGTCTTTGAACAGAGACGTAAAACAAGTTCCTGTTTAGTTAGAAACACAGTTGCGGCTGGTGTGCATTGGTGCTGATAGGAGTTCATCTGGAGCGACGCTCGGTGACTCATTAGTCTTTGAACAGAGACGTTAAACAATTTCTTGTTTAGTTAGACACACAGTTGCGGCTGGTGTGCACTTGTTGAAGCTTGGAGTTCACCTGGAGCGAGGCTCGGTGACTCTTCTTCTAGTGGAACCTTCCGAGGAGGAAGAAGGGGAGATGTAGGAGATTGAGCTCCAAATTTCCAGAAACAAATATCAATGTATTGTATTCTTTTATTTACAGCATTCCGCATATGCACTTTAATTTAGAATCGCATATTAACTGTCACACACACGCACAGTCGAACAGATTTCTTTTTACAGAAATCTGTTTGTATCGTGTTTTAAAATTTAGGATTCAGTTCTGGTGTTTTCCGCATGTTTTTATTACATACCAGATCTGTATCCGGTGCTCTGTTTATGTTCAAGAACCCGAGGTATTGCACCTCCTTTATAACAGCGCAATTTTTTTTATTTATCAGTAGCAGCGCTCGATTGCATTAATTTCCTATTTTTCGGTCCTAACAGATTTTGATTGTGAGATCAAATACCAGCCTGGGAAGATGAATGTAGTTGCTGATGCATTGAGCAGAAAGGCTCTGGTGGCGATGCTGGCTTCGATGCAGATTTCGAAGGTCCATGAGCATCTTAGCACTACTGGTTGGCGGTATTACCCAGCTGAGGATTATGTTGTGGTGTCTTGTTTTCAAGTTGAGCCACAGATTGTTGCTAGCATTAGAGCATCTCACAGGACTGATCCATCCATCCATGAGTTGAAGCTGAAGGTGAGAGCTGGACAGTTGGAAGACTATACTGTCTCTTCTGATGGTTGTTTGAGGTTTTGTGGGAGGCTTGTTGTGCCAAACCTAGTTGATCTTAGAGAAGAAATCTTGCGAGAAGCTCATTGCAGTAGATTCAGTGTCCATCCTGGTGCAAGGAAGATGTATCATGCCTTGAAGCAGCATTACTGGTGGGCAGGTTTGAAGAGTGATGTTGCTGATTTTGTAGCCCGGTGTTTGAATTATCAGCAAGTCAATGTAGAGAGGATGAGACTTGGTGGTTTGTTGCAAAGCTTAGAGATGCCCCAATGGAATTGGGAGCACATAGATATGGACTTCTTCACGCATTTGCCTCGTTCCAGCAGAGGTTGTGATGCTGCATGGGTTGTTATCGACAGATTGTCGAAGTCTGCTCACTTCATTCCCTACAACATGAGTTATTCTTTGAAGAAGATGGCGAAGCTGTACATAGATTTTGTGGTGCGTTTGCATGGTGTGCCTGTTTTGATTGTTTCAGATCGTGATCCTCTATTTACTTCCAGGTTTTGGAAGAGTTTGCAAACAGCTTTGGGAACTAGATTGGCTATGAGTACAGCGTATCACCCCCAAACAGATGGCCAATCGGAGAGGACTATTGTTGTGATGGATTTTAGTGGTAGCTGGCAAGACTCGTTGTCTTTAGTTGAGTTTTCCTACAATAACAGCTATCAGGTCACAATTGGCATGGAACCATTCAAAGCTTTGTATGGCAGGAAGTGTAGATCGTCAGTGTGTTGGGAAGAAGTGGGGGAGAAGCAGCCGTCTTCCCCAGAGTTTGTGCAGCAGATGAAAGATCAGGTGGACTTGATTCGCCAGAGAATGAAAGCTGCACAAGATCGCCAAGCCAGTTATGCGAATAAGAGGCGTAGGCCTTTAGAATTTGAGGTTGGTGATCTAGTTTTCCTTAAGGTTTCTCCTTTCCGCAGTGTTATGAGATTTGGTCTCAAGGGAAAGTTAGCTCCTCGTTATGTTGGTCCTTATGAGATCTTAGAGAGGATTGGTCCTTTGGCTTATCGGCTGTTGTTGCCACCAGATTTGTCTTCCTTACATGATGTGTTTCATGTTTCGGTGCTGAGGAAGTACGAGCCAGATCCCTCGCATGTGTTGAGAACTGACGAGGTGGAGTTAGATCGGACTTTGTGCTATGTTGAGTATCCCTTGCAGATCTTAGATAGAAAAGAGAAACAGCTGAGGAAGAAAACCATTCCTTTGGTGATGGTTCAGTGGAGCAAACATGGTAGAGAGGAAGCTACGTGGGAACTGGAAGAGAAGATGCAGCGTGAGTGGCCGCACATGTTTGAGTGAGCGTTTCCTAGATTCCAGTAGTTGGTTCCTTGTTATTTCTTGGTAGATGTTTGCTTAAGTTCTTTTCCCCAGTTATCTTGAACTCATGTTTTCGAGTTGATTGATTTCAAGGAAGAAATCCTATTTTAGTGGGGGAGAGATGTGAGACCCAAAAGCTGATGAGATTAATTGAGTTAATTAATCGGGTTTTATTGAGATCAGCTTTGCGTTGATGAGCTTGGAGAAGCTATCGGGTTCTGTTTTAGTCCTTAGAACAGTTCTGGAGAATTTGAGTTTGGCGCGGAATCTGTTCAGTAGCGAGTGCTGGATCATCGCTTGGTGCTAGCGTTCAGCAGTGGTGACGTCAACAGTTGTCGCTGAATGATTGTATTCATCTGTCGTAGCGGGATCAGTTGTCGCTGAGCAGTAGAGAGCGCGCTAGCGTGTTTCAGTAGTGAGTAGTTAAGCGTCGTCGTTTGGATTAGTTGGAACGACAACGTTTTGGATTAGCGAAGAAGACTCAGCTGTGAGTTGCATTATCTTCAGCTGTGCGAGAGATCTGTTGTTGCGTTGCGAACAGATGTTGGTTAGTTGTTCAGCAGTGAGTAGCGGGTGACGTGTCCAGTTGCGACAGTAGTTCTCTCATCGAACCTTATCTTCTTCGATTGCCGACGGTAGACAGCTCCGACGAGAGTGAGAGTGGTAGCGTTGGACTCCTCTTGCTGAGACGCTTCGTTTGGATATTGTTTTCGAATGTTTGCTTGAAGCTGGTGAGGTTTGCGAAGATATCTCCTTTGTGTAGTCTGTTAGCATAAGCGTCGGATTTCGCTCCTAGCTTTTTGGGGTAAGTATAGATCCTACCTTTAAGCTTGTTTAGAGCTTTCTGTTGAGTTAGAGAGGTAGGGTAGCGCTGGAGGAGTTCGTAACTCCCAGCTGCTGTTTTCTGTGCTTCGGTCCCTGAGGTTTTATATGTTGCCGTTGAGCAGGTGGTGGATCTGTGTGCTCGGGACATCATTGTGGAAATCTGCTTGTAGTAATTGTTGCACAGAGATACGGATGTGAGCTTGTTTACAGCTTAGGATTGGGCATGGATTATGTGCTTTGCTGTGTATGCTCTGTGCTGTTATCGTTTGTGCATTGTATTGATATCAGCTGTTGCATTTGCATACATGCATTATCCTGTCGAGCTCTGTTTTGCTAGCTGTGTCTGTTCTGTTGTTTTGAGAGTACCAGGATGCTATGTTCGAGGACGAGCGGGTAGTTCCCGTATACCTCGGAGGCTGAGCGGGTATCTCCCGTACCTCATCTCCCTACTGGGTTTGATAGCCGCTATGAGCGGAGTGGGTAGCTCCCACATCTCATGAGTGGGCAACAACAGGTGGAGTTGTTTGTTGCATCTAGTATGGTGTACTGGAGATGTGTGGGTGGCTCCAATGTGCTCAGTATACCTCGTGGCCACTGACTGTTTTTCCTTTGATCAGATCTTGCTGTTGAGATGTTGTTGCGATCCTTTGGCTACCTACTTTCGGTTGTAGCCTTGATCCCTTGCATAGAATTTTCATATTTATCTGTTGCTTTCCTTATGCTGTTTGTATTGCTCTCCGTACTGGGCTTTGACCCTGAGGTCCTTTGGGGCTTGTGTTTGTTGCCTGTATGTGTTTTCAGGTTTCCCAGGTTTCTCTGCTGGTCGTGGCTTTGACCCAGCGGGAGGTGCCCCAGGAGGTGGTTAGAGTGTCCCAGTTAGCGTATAGCATATATGTATTAGTACTGTCAGCCGGGGAATGCCCCGTGCTTGTGGGATTCAGTTGTATGTTGTAGTACTTGTATTTGTTTAAATGTTGTACTCTTGTACTGGGTGTTTGTAAACTGGGATATTTTAAGTATGGTTGTATTTTAAATTATATGTTTTAAACCGTCAGGCCTAAAGCGAAAAATTTTCCACTATTTTACTGCTTCCGCATTGTGCTTTGTGTGGTTTTACTCAGATTTGTGCACGAGGCCTGACAATGGTGGCCGGATCAGAGAGGACGAGAGGCTGTAATTGGGTGTCGCGTATGGGCTGGTCGGCGGCTCGTGCGTGGCTTAGGGTTGTGTCATGGGCCGGGCGGTTCAAGTGGACCGGTTGGTTCGGTTGGATCGAGTCGGTTAATCAAGTGTCGAGTCAAAATTTTTAAAGTTGGTCCGAGTTATTTTAATTTTGGACCGCTTATTTTAATTTTAAAGTTTAAGGTCCAATTTTATGATTATTGATCAAATCTTTTAAAGTCAAATATTTTGGTCGAACTTTTAATTAATTTAGACATAATACCTTTTTTAACTTTTTAAAAGTCAAAATTGAGGTTATTGGATTTTAATTAAGTCAAAATTGACCATGAGATTTTAATTGGTCAAAATTGGTCAATTGAGCTTTAATTGGTCAAATTAGTTATTTGAGTTTTTAATTTAGTCCAAATTGATCCTTATATTTTAATTTAGTCAAAATTGATCATAGAATTTTTAATTGAGTCAAACCGGGTCAACCTAGTATGTTATGCAATTTTCAAAGGTTGAATTTTATGATATGGGCCGAGTCAAGTGTTAGGCCAAGTTCAATTTTAAGTTAAGTCTATATTATTTTGGTCTTAGAAGTAGTGGGCCAGGTTCCTGAACCAGTCCTTGACCGGAGTAGAAAATGTAGAAGCCCGTGAATATATATATTTAATTATATATGTAGTATGTTATGTATGATAATGTTTGAAAGGAAAGAATTAAATATATATTGACGGGATAAGATTTTAAATTGCATGTTTTTATGAAATGCATACATCATGAAAGCTTTATGAAAATGTTAAAGGCATGTTTGAAAAGAAAAATAGAGGGATTGAAGTGATTTGTGGAAAGATAGACGATGAGCGGATCTGGGATGCTGGGCCCGGGTGAACCTCTATTAATGTATAATGATAGAAGATGAGCGGATCTGGGAGACCGGGACCAGTGAACCTCTGTTAATGTGATGATGATGCAGGTCGGGTGAAACCGGCCGCCACGTACGTTGGTTTATGATTGATCAATCGATAATGGTCCACACTTCATGGATAGTACTCACACATTTTTATGTTATGCTATGCCTTATTATGTATGCTATATGATGACGATATGTTACGACTGATTTATGAATCATGTTTTACGATCATCCATACATGCATGTTTTAATGTTGTTTTATTACACATATGTTCTTGCATGTGGTTTTACTAGTATGTACTTTGCTATTTCAAAAGATAGAGCATGCTGAGCCTCTAGGCTCACTAGGTTTAAATGGTGCAGGTGATGACCCTGTGGATTTTATCCCAACTGGCGGTGAGGACCTCTGAACGCCTGTTGCAGCAGTACCCCGTGGCCGTATTGATGTTTTATCTTGATATGATACGCTTTTCAGATATTGGTTTTAGCATGTTCATTTTCAGTACTCTTACTCAGTCGAGTTTTTAAACATTATGGATGATTTTATGTTTTTAATATTCATTTATTTATGTTTAAAGTATTATTGAAAAAATGATTTATGTTTAAAGTATTAATGAGAAAATGTTTAAAGGGAACGAGCCATAGTCTTTTAGTTTATCTATTCCGCACATGATTTAAAAAAAAAAATTCTAGAGTCTGGTTCGTTTCAGTTGGTATCAGAGAAATGGTTCTGGTGGGTACTAGCCTGCTGCGTGGAGCTCGAAAGTCGCACTACCAGTCTGTGAGTTTTACTATCTCTAAGGATTGCCCTAGGAGGACGCAGTCCACTGGTCGTGTTTTCGTGATGCAGGCAGAGGCTGCAGATCCAAACACGACGTTCCACACAGGTATTTACTTCAGAGATTTTCGTCGTTAGCGTGCTTTGATATATTGGTATTTGGGTGTTTTAAAATTGCATACTAAGTAGAGAACTGCTAGGAGATTCTATGCCTTAGTTGCTGAGTTGAGATAAGTAAGAACTGTAGATCTTCTAGAACTTACCTTGAGAACTTAGACGGATAGGAATAGCGAACTTAAAAATGCCTTAGGCTTCTAACTGTTTATTGGGACCTAGTTTGACCGTAAACGCGTACCTGTGTGACGTTTCTATTTCAGGTGAAATTTGTGTGCTAGGTGTCACAACCCTCGCTTTGCTAGAATCAGGGGCGACCCACTCGTTTATTTCGAATGCGTTCACACAGAGGATGGGTATTGCTCCGGAGAGCTTGGGAGTAGCTCTCGCCGTGACTGTTCCGTCAGGAGAGGAGTTGACGACGACCCAGCGTTTTTCAGGGATTGACGATGATGTTCCAGGATCATGCGGTCAGAACAGATTTGGTCGTTTTGCTGATGTCAGGATTCGACCTCATCCTAGGTATGAATTGATTGACGGAGTTTGGAGCGGTGATCGATTTGCAGAGGAGGTCAGTGACTATCAGGCCGCCAGGGCAGGAGACCTTCTTATTTGAGGCAGCAAGGAGACCGCGGAAGCCCAGATTCATATCATTTCTGCAGTCCAGGAAGCTAGTTGAGCTCGGATGTCAGGCATTCTTGGCCAGTGTTACCGCTACAGGAGGTTCAGCAAGCCCTCACTGTCAGGCCTCATGCACAAATCAGAGCAAAACCACATAAAACACAACGCGGAAGCAATAAAATGTGGCAAATTTTTCGCTTTAAGCCTGACCGTTTAAAATATATAATTTAAAATACAACCATACTTAAAATATCCCAGTTTACAAACACTCAGTACAACAGTACATCATTTAAACAAATACAAGTACTACAACATACAACAGAATTCCACAAGCACAGGGCATTCCCCGGCTGACAGTACGAGTACATATATGCTATACACTAACTGGGACACTCTATCCACCTCCTGGGGCACCTCCAGCTGGGTCAAATCCACGACCAACAGAGAAACCTGGAAAACCTGGAACTACACACAGGCAACAAACACAAGCCCCAGTGGGACATCATGGTCAAACCCCAGTATGGAGAGCAACTGAAAAACAGCAATAGACGGCAACAGATAAAATGCAAATGCTATGCATGAGGAACAGGGCAACAGCCGAAGGCTACAACCACAGCAGGGAGCCAAAGAACTCAGGCATAGATCAACAGCTGACAACAGATTCTGCAAAGATAGTGGCCACGGTGTGTGTACAAGCATATAGGAATTACCCACTAATCTCTACACCACACCCAATACCAGATGCTTCACAACTGCTCAACCTGCCGTTGCCAACTCATGAACTGTGGTAGTTAACCACTCAGCTCATAGTGGCTAACTAAACCCAGAAGGGAGATGAGAGTGCGGTATTACCGCTCGCCCTCGCATCACTGCATGCAACAGAATAGTAGAACAATGCAAGGATACAAGATCTGAACTGGATATGACAGATGTGTATGCAATGAAATAGCTTGCCATATATAACACGAAATATATGCAAGTAACAACAATACAGAGCAGACACAGCATTACACATAATATCCATGACAAATCCACGCTGGAAGACAAGCTCACATCCGTTCCTCAAATCTCTGTGCAACAATTACTACAAACAGGGTCCAAGCAACGCAGATCCACCACCTGCTAAGCCAACACAAGCAACTACTCAAGGACCGAAGAACAGAAAAGCAACAGCTGGGAGCTACGAACTCAACCAGCGCTATCCTATCCCATCTAACTCAGCAGAGAGCTCTAAACAACACAAGACAGGGTCTGAACACTTAACCCAACAAGTTAGGACGGAATCCGACGCTTATGCTAACAGACTACAGAAGGGAGATGTCTTCGTGCACCTCACCAGCTTCAAGCAGACGTCCGAAAGCAATACCCAAACGAAGCGTCTCAGCAAGAGGAGTCCAACGCTACCACTCTTACTTCAATCGGAGCTCTCTACCGTCTGCAATCGAAGAAGATAAAGTTCGGTAAACAGTAACTAGGGTATCGCGACAGAGTTTGCTATCGGGAAATATCCTAAGTGTCAAGAACAATAATAGAGAAGAAGCCCAAGCTCCATTTTAAATCACACTGCTGACAGAACTGGGAACAGATCCACCGACAACTTAAGCTATCACAACTAGTATTCCCGCAAGCAAACAGATCTCACAGCAGATCTCTCTCTACGCCAAGACAAATCTCTACTAACTCAAACGACGTCGCAGAGAACTACTGTCGCAACTGGACACGTCACCCACTACTCACTGCTGAACAACTAACCAACATCTGTTGACAACGCAACAACAGATCTCTTGTTAGAGTAGATGCCCAACTAGCCAACTTGTGGCGTGTGGGTTTTATAGACTCTTGTACAAACAGTCTTTATATATGATATTCGCATTTTGTTATATGGCATTCTTTACTTTCATTATTTGTGTAATGATTTACAATTGTGTTGAGTAAAGACCTAGAGTACACTTAAGCGTATGTTAGATGTGATAGTGGGTATGACGGCTATCATGAAACACATCTAATAGTCGCTGTGTATTCTAAACACGTTCCTAGTCGATTGGGCCGTCAAAATGAGGATAAGGCCGCCCGAGTTCGAGACTAGAATCTGCGATGCGAAGTACCATGTTTCATTGGTAGGGAACATTGTGATGTTCTGAGCATGCAGATTGATAGTGACCTGGTGATCTATCGAACTACCCTCCTTCGGACTTTCCAAGTGGTTACCATTTGTCGAGTGGATAAGTCCGAGGTCTTGGTTGTACTGATTAGTCCTCACGACTCGAAACGTCATTGAGACTCTACATGACGCGTAGCCTCGCGTCGTGCGATTTCGATGGTGGCGCCCTCCGCCGGCCGGCCGCCGCTCCGGCGAGTCTCCGGCGATGTCGTGACGGCTGGTCTGATTTCTTCTAGGGTTTGGGTTCGGGCCTGTCCCGGGCCGCCCTGAAGTTTTTCGGGCCGGTATGCGATGTCGGGCCCGGTTTTGATCGATTTTGAAATTTTAAGTTTTTGGGCCTAAAATTGTTTTAAACCCAATTTGATACAATTAAAATTAGTAAAATGTGATTTTAATTATGAAATGTGATTTTGTAATAAAATATGATTTTGTTGATTAAATTTGTTTTTCGGCAAAATACGATTTTATTATAAAATACGATTTCGTAATTAGAATATGATTTTACGATAAATAAAATCCTGCAAACAACCGCCGTTATCAATGAAAACTTCTCAACCGTTATAGCATTGAAGGACCCGGCCTTAACAGAAATTGCTTTAGCCATAATATCACAGAGAAGGCGAAAGGGCATTTTCATTTGGTTCTTCCTTCCTGATAAATTGATTGGCTCACCAGACAGAGAGACGATGCTCCTAGCATAAAAAATTGCATCCTTAGGAATTTTCGATAAATCCCCAAAAGCATCGACAGGAAGCTCAAAAGATTCTGCAAACCGTTCCTCCGAGATTTCCACTAACTGACCACCCACGGTACTGATAATCACCCCACTGCGAACAGATGCGTTCTCGAAGAAATCAACCAAAGCATCTTCATGAACTACTGCAGGGCATCCCAGAAAACCTCTAAGGCCGGAAGCCATAAGAGCTTCAAACATCGACACCATACCGTGGTCATCCATGCCGAGAACGGATTCAAAATCTACATGCTGAGCATTTGAGTAGAAAGAGGAAGCCATTTCGAATTGTAGATAGTCGAAGAAAATGCCTGTGAAATCTTTGCAGAAGAAAATATGGGCAAGAAAAATACGATTGAAAGCAATTAAGCAAGGTAAAAGAAGATAAACAGTCAGATGGTAAATATGTAAAGAATGCAAAGAGTTTTTGGAGAGAGAAAATGTTGATGTGACTGTTTGCATGGGAAGACACGTGTCAACCATCCGTTAGCGCGTACTGTTTTGAAAAAGATTTGAAAATTTTCAAAAGGTTTTTATCGTACGGTGTAAAGCATTTTCCAAAATTTTAATCAAATAATGCATAAAAAATAGATAACTTCGTGCCAAAGGTAAATAGTCACATCTGCTGATACAGTAAGTGTAAAAACACTACTGCTGATTCGATTTTGCGCTGAGGGTGGCAAGTGCTGATAACTTATAAGCACCAGCAGTATACACGCAACTACTGAGTATATCCAGCAGCAACATGTTCTGCTGACGTCACGCTTATTAAATCAGCACCTGGTTCCACCTACGACTAATATACTTCAAACGCATGAAACGCTTATTTCAGCAGGTAGGCTAGTCGTTCCCCCTGAACAACAAACCTGCTGCTGATTTAAGCAATGGCTTATCAACCTGCAAAAGCGTTAGTACACAAGCAATTAAGGCAACTCAAGAAGACCTAAAGAGTTTCTAAAATAAGAAAACTTAGCGTCCGGCAGAGGCTTTGTGAAAATATCAGCTACTTGCTGCTCAGTTGACACATACTCCAGCCGAACGTCCTTCTTTAGCACGTGGTCTCTTATGAAATGATTCCTTATATCGATGTGCTTGGTTCGTGAATGAAGCACAGGGTTCTGAGTGATTGCAATAGCACTTGTATTGTTAACACAACTCACAGCTGGGGGGGCGGATCCGGATCCCAACATCTCTCACACAGCTGAAGCTAACACAACTCACAGCTGAGTCTTCTTCGCTTATCCAAAAAGCTGTCGTTCCAACTAATCCAAACGACGACGTATAAGCACCCGCTACAAAACACGCTGGGCAACATCTGAATGCTCACGATAACAGACTTCTCCTCAGAACTGGAAACCAACAAACCAGCGACAATTGCTTACGTCAACACTGCTGAACGCTAGCAATCAGCGATGACCCAGCACTTACTACTGAACAGATTCCGCGCCAAACTCTAACTCTCCAGAACTGTTCTAAGAACTAAAACAAAACCCGATAGCTTCTCCAAGCATAACAACTCAAAGATGATCTCAATGAAACCCGATTAATTAACTCAATTAATCTTATCAGCTTTTGGGTCTCACATCTCTCCCCCACTAAAACAGGATTTCGTCCTCGAAATCAATCAACTCCAAAACAAGAGTTCAAGATAACTGGGGAAAAGAACTTAAGTAAACATCTACCAGGAAATAATAAAGAACCTACTACTGGAAAAACAAGGAGCAACCAGCTACAGAAATCTAAAACAGTGCTCACTCAAACAGATGCGGCCACTCACGCTGCATATTTTCTTCCATTTCCCAGGTAGCTTCTTCTCTACCATGCTCGCTCCACTGAACCATCACTAAGGGAATGGTCTTGTTCCTCAGCTGTTTCTTCTTCCTATCCAGAATCTGCAAGGGATACTCAACAGAGCTCAAAGTCTGATCAAGCTCTACCTCGTCTGTCCTCAACACATGAGATGGATCTGGCTCATACATCCTCAACATCAAAACATAAAACACATCATGTAAGGAAGACAAATCTGGTGGCAACAACAGCCGATATGCCAAAGGGCCAATCCTCTCAACAATCTCATACGATCCAACATAACGAGGAGCTAACTTACCCTTGAGACCAAATTACAAAACACTACGAAAAGGAGAAACTTTCAGGAAAACACAATAACCAACCTGAAATTCTAAAGGCCTACGCCTCTTATTCTCATAACTGTCTTGGCGATCTTGTGCAGCTTTCATACGCTGGCGAATCAGATCTACATGATCTCTCATCTGCTGCACAAATTCTGGAGAAGGCAACTGCTTCTCACCCACTTCTTCCCAACATACAGGCGACCTGCACTTCCTGCCATACAGTGCTTCAAACGGTGCCATACCAACCGTTACTTGGTAGTTTTTATTGTAACAAAACTCAACCAAAGATAGTGAATCCTGCCAGCTACCACCGAAGTCCATCACTACAGCTCTTAGCATATCCTCCACAATATGGATAGTCCTCTCAGATTGGCCATCTGTTTGGGGGTGATACGCTGTACTCATAGCCAATCTGGTACCTAAAGCTGTCTCCAAACTCTTCCAAAACCTGGAAGTAAATCTCGGATCTCTGTCTGAGACAATGGAAACAGGCACACCATGCAAACGCACCACAAAATCCACGTACAGCTTCGCCATTTTCTTCAAAGAAAACGTCATACCATAGGGAATGAAGTGAGCAGACTTCGACAATCTGTCGATAACAACCCATACAACATCACATCCTCTGCTGGAACGAGGCAGATGCGTCACAAAATCCATCGCTATGTGCTCCCAATTCCACTGGGCACTTCCAGACTCTGCAATAGACCACCAGGTCTCATCCTTTCAGCCTTGACTTGCTGACAATTCAGACATCTAGCCACAAAATTGTTGGCACAACGGCGGATCCGGATCCCGCTCCCGGGGTGCAGCGGAAGTTTAAAAACAAAACAGCCCGGGAACGGTCAATACACTAAATATGAATCTAAACATTCATAGGATGTTTAGGGAGTTACCTTGCTGGCGACTAGGCGCCTGGCTCCGACCAGTTCCACGAGGGAATTGGCCCTTCAACGGTTGAACGGCAGGATCAACTCCTAATCCGGTCCACGACCGGAATCTCAACTCATTTGTTGGTTTGAACTAGAAAACCAACAATAGTTCTGCGGGCGGAATATCCACGCCGAGATGGTCGGAACTAATTCTGACAAATTGGCCCTTCAACGGTTGAACGGCAGGATCAACTCCTAATCCGGTCCACGACCGGAATCTCAACTCATTTGTTGGTTTGAACTAGAAAACCAACAATAGTTCTGCGGGCGGAATATCCACGCCGAGATGGTCGGAACTAATTCTGACAACGGAGGCGACGCGAAGGAGGGAGGAATAAGGAGAGAAATATATAACTAGTTGCGAGAATTCTCCAAAGGGAGAGTTCTCAACCCAACTTTAAGGGAAGATTTCCCTCAAAATGGAGAGCTCTCAACCCTTGGTGCAAAGAAAATGAATGACTCAAGACCCTATTTATAGATTTTTCATGGGCTAAACCATGTTAATGGGCTTGGGTTGGGCCAAGGCCCATGGAACATTAGTTTCAAGTCCATCGTTGTGGCTCATCATAATCCCGATCGACGATCAGATCGGACCGATCTTCTCAGTTTACAAAACTGAACATTATGATGTGAAAACAATTTTTCAGACCACCTAATCCAAAATAGCAGTTAGGCCCCTACCAGCTTTAAGGATAGTCATACTAGTCCAAGCTTAAGGGAAATCTCATTTCCACCCCAGTTAATTTTAGGAAGTCACACTTCCATCCTTCCTCCTACTATACTCAACAAATTGAGCTTAATATCCGTACGGGAATTGAGAAATCAGTACTTGTGTGACCCTCAATGGTTCAGGGATACAACTAGCCGTGGGCTCACAACTCTTTGTGACTCCGAAAAAAACACATTTTCAGACTTATCCATCGAATCATGGTAAAGCGTCTAGCAACATCAGTGCATGATCCCCTAGGTATCACTAATAGTACCTGCAAGAATCAGTCGGTCATGGTTAACATACAGTACGGTCCTTTCAACTCAAATATCCCGATCAGATCAATGACCATTGGTAAATCGAGAGTCGCTAGAGATCCAATAACCATGCATACATCTTGGAGATCAAATAGTGACATCGCATGTGTTACTAGGTAAATCCATTTACCTAAAACACATCATGTACTCTGGCCAGAGATTTGTCACACTATTATCTCCTCAGATAGCATAGGATATCCATGCACATGGACGAGCGGTGAATCCTCGACAACGAAGCATCGACTCCTACATGCATCCGGACCTCACCCAATCCCGCCACCTGATGACTCCACAGAGTCGGTAAACGAGTCAAAGTGAGACACCTATCATGTAGAGTCTCAATGCTGTTTCGAGTAATGAGGACTAATCTATACAACCAAGACCTCGGACGTAATCCACTCGACAAATGATAACCACTTGGAAAGTCCGAACGAGGGTAGTTCGATAGATCACTAGGTCACTATCCATCTGCATGCTCAGAACATCACTATGTTCCCTACCAATGAAATGTGGTACTTCGCATCGCAGATGCTAGTCTCAAGCTCGGGTGGACCTTATCCTCTTTTGGACGGTCCAATCATCTAGGAACAAGTTTAGAATACACAGTGACTATTAGATGTGTTTCATGATAGCCATCAAATCCACTATCAGATCTAACATACACTATAGTGCATTCAAGGTCTTTATCCAACAATTGTAATCATAACAATGAAGATAAAGAATGCCATAAAATAATGCGAATTTCATAAATAAAGATCGTTTTACATAGAGTCAACAAGAACCCATACGCCACAAGTTGGCTAGTTGGGCACCTACTCTAACAAATATCAGAAACGTCGCTCTTCAAACCAGCCAACCAAAAGTGAGACTTTAAGGCATAATACATCTTCCTCACGCCTGGATGAACACTGTGCCTACTGCAATGCGCTTCTCTGAGGATCTATTCCTTCAAATCAATCAGATTTGGCACAACCAACCTGCCACGGAATCTCAAACAACCATCAGAAGAGATAGAATACTCCTCAAGCTGTCCAGCTCTAACCTTCAGCTTTAGCTCATGGATGGAATGATCTGTCCTTTGAGCAGCTCTAATGCTCGCAACAATCTGTGGCTCAACTTGGAAAGAAGGCACCACAACATAATCCTCAGCTGGGTAAAATCGCCAACCAGTAGCGCTTAAATGCTCATGCACCTTCGAAATCTGCACAGATGCCTCGCCACTTGAGCTTTCCTACTCAAGGCATCAGCCACTACATTAACTTTCCCAGGCTGGTATTGGATCTCACAATCAAAATCCTTAAGCACCTCCATCCATCTACGCTGTCTCATATTCAAATCTGACTGAGAAAACAAATACTGGAGACTCTTGTGGTCCGAATACACCACGAACTGCTCGCCATACAGATAGTGGCGCCAAATCTTCAAAGCAAAGAACATGGCTGCTAGCTCTAAATCATGAACTGGGTATCGAGTCTCATGCGGTTTCAACTGCCGAGAAGCATAAGCAATGACTCGACCATTCTGCATCAACACACAGCCCAATCCATTGAGCGAAGCATCTGAACAAACAACAAAACCACCTGAACCAGACGGCAAAGCTAACACAGGCGCAGAAGTTAGCTTCTCTTTGAGCAACTGAAAACTGTTCTCACATTGCTCAGTCCAAACAAAACGCTTGTCCTTCTAGGTCAACTGCGTCATCGGCTTAGCTATACTAGAAAATCTCTTGATAAAACGACGATAATAGCCAGCCAGACCCAAGAAACTACGAATCTCCGACACATTCCTGGGACGCTCCCAATTGACAACAGCTTCTACCATACTGGGATCCACCGAAATCCCATCTGCTGAAATCACATGACCAAGAAACACAACTCTATCCAACCAGAACTCGCACTTATAAAACTTAGCATACAGCTGCGAGTCTCGAAGAGTTTGGAGAACAATATTCAAATGCTCCTGGTGCTCCATCAGAGTCTTCGAGTACACAAAGATATCATCGATAAACACAATCACAAACTGATCGATGTACTCTCGAAAGATTCTATTCATCAAGTCCATGAAAACTACAGGGGCATTCGTCAAACCAAAAGGCATCACCAGAAACTCATAATGCCCGTACCTCGTACGAAACGCGGTTTTCGTAACATCTTGCTCTCTAATCCACAACTGATGGTACCCCGACCGCAAATCGATCTTTGAATACACGGCAGAACCATGCAACTGATCGAACAAATCATCAATCCTAGTCAAAGGGTACTTTTCTTCACAGTAGCCTTATTCAGTTGGCGGAAATCGATGCACATCCTCATTGTGCAATCCCTCTTCTTCACAAACAAAATCGGAGCTCCCCAAGGCGACATGCTAGGCCTAATAAAACCTTTCTCCAGCAAGTCTTCAAGCTGCACCTTAAGCTCCCTCAACTCTGTAGGTGCTAAACGATACGGTGCACGAGAGATCGGAGCTGTGCCAGGCACCAGCTCGATGCTAAAGTCGATCTCCCTTTTCGAAGGAAAACCAGGAACCTCCTCAAACACATCGGGGAAATCACGAGCAACTGGAACATCACTAAGCTCCACACCCGAAGAAGAAGATGCGTCCAACGCATAAATCATAAATCCAGCGTTCTCTAAAGACAGAAGACTAAACATCTCCATCGCAGAGACCAAAGGAATCTTCGACTGGGAATCCTGGCCATAAAAGTTCCACTTCGCGCCAAACTGAGGCCTAAAACGCACAATGACATGGAAACAATCCACCGAGGCCCTAAAACTCGACAACACATCCATTCCCACTATACAGTCGAAATCCCATAACACCAAACGAATCTAATTCACTATTAAAACATTCTCACCAAACTTCAAAATACCATTCAACAAAACTTCTCGGGAGTACAGGCTCGCGCCAGTCGGAGTTGCAACAGAGACAACATCGCGCAAAGGCGTGGTATGCAAACCATGCTCAACCACAAATGCATCAGAAATAAACGAATGCGATGCGCTAGTATCAAACAATACTCGTGCAGAAAAATCAAAGACAGAGCAAATACCTGCAATCACTCCGCTCGGCGTGCCCTCCGCTTGCTCCCTCGTAATGGCATTCACCTGGGCTTGATGGGGAACTGAGAAATGTTGCTGGGAAGACTGTCCGAAACGCGACGAACCAGGCTGCTGAAACGGCCTAAACTGCGTCTCTCCCACTCTAGACTGAGGCACCGGAAAAGAACGACCTCTAGGAGATCCACCACGACCCTGAGGTGAAGCTGTAGCTTGCTGAGATCCAGCCAACGGACACACTCTAGCAAAGTGCCCATACTGTCCACAGATATTGCACGAACCCTGCACCCCAACACACTGGGTCGAAGGGTGCTTTCCTCCACAAAATCCACAAAACTCTGCCCTAGGGCTACCACTTCTAGAACTACCGGAACCAGAAGAACTAGAACCTGCCTTCTTCTTGAACTGGTGGCCACGAGGCCTAAACCTCTGGCGTCCCGACTGCTGAGCTAACTGCTGCTGCTGGGATGGCTGAGACGACTGAGATGACTTCTAGAACTACCGGAACCAGAAGAACTAGAACCTGCCTTCTTCTTGAACTGGTGGCCACGAGGCCTAAACCTCTGGCGTCCCGACTGCTGAGCTAACTGCTGCTGCTGGGATGGCTGAGACGACTGAGATGACTGGGAAGGTTGCACTCCCTGAACCACTGAACGACTACTCTGCGCCACCTGCTGTTGGCGACAATGGCGGATCCGGATCCCGATTCCCGGGGGCACAACGAAAGTTAAAATTTTGCCCCGAGATACGTTCAATACATTACAAATAATCAATAAACCATTCATAGGGCGTTTATCGATTGTCACATTGCTGGCGTCTAGGTGCCTGGCTCCGACCAGTTTCACAGGGAAACCGGCACTTCGAAAGGTAGGCGGCGGTAAATCGTCTAATCAGGTCCACGACCAGAAACAAGAGTCCTCCATCAGTCTGCACTAGAAGAGCTGACGGATTTTAGCACGAACGGAATCTCCTCATCGTGGTGATCGAAACAAGTCCGATCACGAGGCGGCGGCACGGCGGCGCGACGGCGGAGCAAGGGAGGAGGCGCAGCCGAGAGGTTTGGGAGAGGAGGGGGCGGCGCACACAAGGGCTAGGGTTGGTGTTGTGTTGTCTTGTGTAGCCCTAGGTCTAGCATAAGTAGACCAATGATGGGCTTTCACTAGCCCAATGGGCCTGGGGCGGGCCCAGGTCCATATGAACATTCGTTTCGACCGTACCACCGCGGCTTCATCACAATTCCGATCGATGATCAGATCGGACCGATCGACTCAGTTTCCAAAACTGAATATTATTATGCGAAAACAATTTTTCAGACCGCCTAGTCCAAAATTACAGTTTAGCCCCTCAACTTTGGGAAATCGCAATTTGACCCCTGTTGACTTTTAGGAAGTCGCACTCCCTAAAATCCTCTTCCTTTGCTCAACACATTGAGCTCAGTTTCCGTGCGGGAATCATGAATCCAGTACTTGTGTGACCCTCAATGGTTCAGGGATACAGCTAGCCGTGGGCCCACAACCATTGTGACTCCGAAATCACAATTTCGGACTTGCCCATCGGATCATGGTAAAGCGCCTAGCAACATCGCCCCATGATCCCCTAGGTATCACTGATAGTGCCTACAAGAACCAGTTGGTCGTGGTTAGCGTACAGTACAGTCCTTTCAACACATATATCCCGATCAGATCAACGACCATTGGTAAATCGAGAGTCGCTAAAGATCCGATAGCTATGCATACATCTTGGAGATCGAATAGTGACATCGTGAGTGTTACTAGGTAAACCCATTTACCTAAAACCCATCCAGTACTCTGGCCAGAGATTTATACACTATTATCCCCTCAGATAGCATAGGATATCCACGCATGAAAGCGAGCGGTGAATCCTCGACAACGAAGCATCGACTCCTACATGCATCGGGACCTCACCCAATCCCGCCGCCTAACGACCCCAAGTGAGTCGGCAAACGGGTCAAAGTGAGGCGCCTATCATGTTGAGTCTCAATGACGTTTCAAGTAGTGAGGACTAATCAGTACACCAAGACCTCGGACTTATCCACTCGACAAATGGTAACCACTTGGAAATTCGAACGAGGGTATTCAATAGATCACCAGGTCACTATCCATATGCATGCTTGGTGCATTCTAGGTCTTTATCCAACACAATTGTTAACATTATAATCATAATGAAGATAAAGAATGCCATAAATAAATGCGTATTTCATAAATAAAGATTATCATATACAAGAGTCAATAAAACCCACACGCCACAAGTTGGCTAGTTGGGCATCTACTCTAACACTGCGGCCTAACACGAGACCGACGATTCCTCAAACCTTCCTCAATGTCTATCGCACTGTCCACCGCCTCCGCATTGCTCTTTGATGAACTCGCCAAAACCAAAGAATACAACTCCTCATTCAGCCCCTCAAGAAACCTAGTTCTCTTCGCTCTCTTTTGGCCAGCAACATGCGGCACATACGGAAGAAGGGAAGAAAACCTACGGGCATACTCTCTCGCAGACATAGAGCCTTGCTCCAAGTTATCAAACTCACGCTCACGAGCGTTCACGTAGGACTACGGGACATACTCTTGACGAAAAGCTGCTCAAAAACTGTCCCACGAAATCCCTACTCCAGTCTCTTCCAAAGTCCTCGAAGCGCCTCTCCACTAACGCTCCGCACCTTTCCTCAACTGAAAAGTAACCAGACTCAACTTGAGTTCGTCATCATACTGCACACGGTTAAACAAACCCGTGACATGCTGCAACCACGAATCTGCATCAGATAGACTCATCCCCATTAAAGACCTGAGGATTCATACGCTGAAACCTCGCCATAATGAGTTCCATATCTTTGACACGAGCAGCCAACTCGTCAACCTCATCCTCAGCTCGCCTACCGTGTCCACGGAGGGGAAAACTACGCTGATCACCTTCGGTTGACCTTCCAACTCTTTCGGAATCTGCCCTCTACCTCTACCCCTACGTCTATGCGGCATCTAAGAAACACTAAGAGGGTAAGGTCACAACAGAACAACTACAGCACAATTAAATGCAGCAAATAGATCACATAATCAAGCACATGCAACACACAACACTGTGCCTAGACTCAGTGTGATCAACATAAATCGAGTTTATCCCAGCTTAAGCTCTGATACCAAAAATGTCAGGCCTCGTGAACAAATCAGAGCAAAACCACATAAAACACAACGCGGAAGAAATAAAATAGTGGAAACATTTTCGCTTTAAGACTGACGGTTTAAAATATATAATTTAAAATACAACCATACTTAAAATATCCCAGTTTACAAACACTCAGTACAACAGTACAACATTTAAACAAATACAAGTACTACAGCATACAACAGAATTCCACAAGCACAGGGCATTCCCCGGCTGACAGTACTAGTACATATATACTATACACTAACTGGGACACTCTATCCACCTCCTGGGGCACCTCCAGCTGGGTCAAAGCCACGACCAGCAGAGAAACCTGGAAAACCTGGAACTACACACAGGCAACAAACACAAGCCCCAGAGGGACATCGGGGTCAAACCCCAGTACGGAAAGCAACTGAAAAACATCAATAGACAGCAACAGATAAAATGCAAATGCTATGCATGAGGAACAGGGCAACAACCGAAGGCTACAACCACAGCAGGGAGCCAAAGAACTCAGGCATAGATCAACAGCTGACAACAGATTCTGCAAAGATAGTGGCCACGGTGTGTGTACAAGCATATGGGAATTACCCACTCATCTCTACACCACACCCAATACCAGATGCTTCACAACTGCTCAACATGCCCTTGCCAACTCATGAACTGTGGTAGTTAACCACTCGGCTCATAGTGGCTAACTAAACCCAGCAGGAAGATGAGAGTACGATATTTCCGCTCGCCCTCGCATCCCGGCATGCAACAGAATAGTAGAACAACGCAAGGCTACAAGATCTGAACTGGATATGACAGATGTGTATGTAATGCAACAGCTTGCCATATATAACACGAAATATATGCAAGTAACAACAATACAGAGCAGACACAACATTACACATAATATCCATGCCAAATCCACACTGTAAGACAAGCTCACATCCGTACCTCAAATATCTGTGCAACAATTACTACAAACAGGGTCCAAGCAATGCAGATCCACCACCTGTAAGCCAACACAAGCAACTACTCAAGGAACGAAGCACAGAAAAGCAACAGCTGGGAGCTACGAACTCAACCAGCGCTATCCTACCCCATATAACTCAGCAGAGAGCTCTAAAAAACACAAGACAGGGTCTGAACACTTACCCCAACAAGTTAGGACGGAATCCGACGCTTATGCTAACAGACTACAGAAGGCTGGGAGCTACGAACTCAACCAGCGCTATCCTACCCCATATAACTCAGCAGAGAGCTCTAAAAAACACAAGACAGGGTCTGAACACTTACCCCAACAAGTTAGGACGGAATCCGACGCTTATGCTAACAGACTACAGAAGGGAGATGTCTTCGTGCACCTCACCAGCTTCAAGCAAACGTCCGAAAGCAATACCCAAACGAAGCATCTCAGCAAGAGGAGTCCAACACTACCACTCTTACTTCAATCGGAGCTGTCTATCGTCGGCAATCGAAGAAGATAAGGTTCGATGAACAGTAACTAGGGTATCGCGACAGAGTTTGCTATCGAGAAATATCCTAAGTGTCGGGAACAATAATAGAGAACAAGGCCAAGCTCCCTATTAAATCTCACTACTGACAGAACTGGGAACAGATCCACCGACAACTTAAGCTATCACAACTAGTATTCCCGCTAGCAAACAGATCTCACAGCAGATCTCTCAAGATAGACCTCTACTAACTCAAACGATGTCGCAGAGAACTACTGTCGCAACTGGACACGTCACCCAGTACTCACTGCTGAACAACTAACCAACATCTGTTGTCAACGCAACAACAGATCTCTCACACAGCTGAAGCTAACACAACTCACAGTTGAGTCTTATTTGCTAATCCAAAACGCTGTCGTTCCAACTAATCCAAACGACGATGTATAAACACCTGCTACAAAACACACTAGGCAACATCTGAATGCTCACGATAACAAACTTCTCCTCAAAACTAGAAACCAAAAAACCAGCGACAACTGCTTACGTCACCACTGCTGAACGCTAGCAATCAGCGATGACCCAGCACTCACTACTGAACAGATTCCGCGCCAAACTCTAACTCTCCAAAACTGTTCTAAGAACTAAAACAAAACCCGATAGATCCTCCAAGCATAACAACTCAAAGCTGATCTCAATGAAACCCTATTAATTAACTCAATTAATCTTATCAGCTTTCGGGTCTCACATTCACTGTCTGATGTGGAGGTAGTAACGGATTTTGCAGATGTCTTCCCTGATGATGTAGTGGGAGTTCCACCTGAGCGAGAGGTGGAGTTTTCAATTGAGCTGATTCCAGGTACAATGCCTATCTCTAAGGCACCCTATCGATTGGCTCCTATGGAGATGAAGGAGCTGAAGGAGCAGATCAGGAGTTGCTCGACAAAGGGTTCATATGCCCTAACTTTTCTCCATGGGGCACGCCAGTTTTGTTCGTGAAGAAGAATATGGCAGCATGAGATTATGTATTGACTACCGGGAGCTGACAGAGTTACAGTGAATAATAAGTATCCACTCCCGAGGATTGAGGATTTATTCGATCAGATGCAGGGAGCTTCGGTTTTCTCGAAGATTTATTTGAGATTTGGTTATCATCAGCTGAGAGTTAGAGAGGAGGACGTGTCCAAGACTGCTTTTCAGACACGTTACGGCCATCACGAGTTCTTGGTTATGCCATTTGGACTGACGAATGTCCCAGCAATTTTCATGGATCTGGAACAGGGTCTTCAGACAGTACTTGGAATAGTTCATCATTGTTTTCATCGACGACATTCTCGTCTATTCAAGGAGCTTGGAGGAGCATAGGCAACACTTGCAGACGCCTTTGCAGACATTGAGGGAGTACATATAGTATGCCAAGTTCAGCAAGTGCGAGTTTTGGCTGGAGCAGGTGGCATTCTTAGGACATATTGTGTCGAGAGATGAGATTTCTATTGACCCATCGAAGGTGGAGGCAGTGCAGAACTTGGGCATTCCAAGGAATGCAGCAGAGATTCGCAGTTTTTGGGTCTGGAAGGCTATTAACGCAAATTTATCAAGGTATTCTCTTCGATTTCAGTGCCCTTGACAGCCCTAACCAAGAAGAATGTGAAGTATGTGTGGAGTCCGGAGTGTCAGAAGAGCTTCGATCAGCTGAAGGAGGCCCTCACTTCAGCACCAGTGTTAGCGATTCCAGTGGATTGTGAGGAGTTTGTAGAGCTTCGATCAGCTGAAGGAGGCCCTCACTTCAGCACCAGTGTTAGCGATTCCAGTGGATTGTGAGGAGTTTGTAGTTTATACGGATGCTTCCCTGAGAGGTTTGGGTGCAATTCTGATGAAAGGAGGCAAGGTTATCGCTTATGCGTCGAGACAGCTGAAGAGTTATGAGCAGAACTATCCGACGCATGATCAGGAACTTGCAGCAGTAGTGTTCGCATTGAAGATTTGGAGACACTACTTGTACGGCGAGAAGTGTCAGATTTTCACCGACCACAAGAGTCTCAAGTACTTCTTCACCCAGAAGGAGCTGAACACGAGGCAGTGCAGATGGCTAGAGTTGGTGAAGGACTATGATTGTTACATTAGCTATCATCCGGGTAAAGCTAATGTGGTGGCAGACGCTTTGAGCCGGAAGACTACAGTAGTGGCATGTTTGTCAGTTGAGAGGCCACTATATGCTGAGATACAGAGGTTCAAACTGGAGTTTTATTTAGGTGGTTGTGCACCGAGTTTGGCAGCGCTCACTGTTCAGCCGAATCTTCGAGAGCGGATTAGATAGGGGCAGGCCTCCGATGAGCAGTTACAGTAGTGGAGACAGCAAGATGAGGCCAGAGGCCGGGGCTTGTACACAGTTGAGGATGGGATTGTTCATTTCAGAGGTCGCATGTGGGTGCCGAGTACCGGCCAACTGAGATCAGAGATCTTAGTATAGGCGCATCCATCGACGTACTCCATCCACCCAAGGAGTATGAAGATGTACAGAGATTTGCAGATGCTGTATTGTTGGAGGGGGATGAAGAAGGATATTGAGAGATTTGTGTCTGAGACCTGTCAGCAGGTCAAGGCAGAGCATCAATGTGAGACCTGGATTTGTAATTGAGATTTATCGTTGGAATGAATCGATAAATAGAGGTTCTGCTTGTTTAAGATCTCTATTTGAGCGTTTGAGTTGCTTTTTCGGGTTCCTTTTCGTGTGTTGAACAATTCTGGAAATTTTGTATTTTTGCTTATTTGAGGTACCTGCTGGTTGGTGTATCAGCTGGTGTTGTGAGCTAGCAGCTGGTCGGTGGCAAAACCAATCGAAGCGTGTTTTAGCGCGAGATTCTTGAAACGCAGTCGTTTGCGTGAAGTCTGGTTGCGTGTGTTGTGATCAGCAGATGCTTTAGCGTAGTTGCGTTGAGGACTAAAACGACTGCGTTTAGATTAGTTGGCGCGACGTCGTTTGGATGTTGCGTCTGGTACCAGCTGGTAGATCGCGTGTGTGTTCCTGCTGGTTGATCAGCAGATGTAGATGTCAACGCGGGTCAACATTCCTGTAGCTCGAAGATGATGCGTCGTCGTTTCGTTGTTGCGACTGGGAGTCCAGCTGCGAGTGAGTTTCGCCGCTATTGCTTGCTGCTGGTATTTTGCGAGAGCTAGCGACTCGATGACGTCAGTGGAGCGATGTCGTTTGAGTTAGTTGCAACGCTGCGTTTTGAGGTTGCGACTGGATCCAGCTGAGAGTAGCGTTATATTGTTTTGTTCTTGCGACTGAATACCCAGCTGCTGGTATAGTATGCGACGTTGTTTGAGTAAGTTGGTGCGACGCCGTTTTGAGAACCAGCCGTTAGTTATTTTAGCGATTGTTGGAGAAATCAGCTGTTGGTTCTTGCGTCTGCTGGTTTGGGGATTTGTTGGTGTCGACTGGATTTTTCGGTGGACAATTATTGAAGTGATTCCAGTCGTTGCTAGTGCTATATATAGGAAGACTTGGTCTTCGAATTGTGGTATCAATTCCATACTTAGCAAATATTTCCAACCTTTCGTTCCTTATCCTTCGAACCCTAGAACACTGTTCAGCCGTGAGCTTTCCGGCGATTTCCCTTCGTTTCCGGTGGTTGTTTTGCTCGTGCGAGGTAGCTTTGGACTCCTCTTGAGAAGCTCTTCCAATTCATACCAGTTTTAGAAGCTGTAATTGGCTATTCGAGGAACGCGAAGTTGCTGCCGTTCGAGTGTTGCGTCGATTTGGTAGAACTACGTTTTGGTTTTCGGTGAGACCTTGTTCCTAGCCATAGTTTTTAATCTTTCTATGTAATTGTTGAGGTTTATTGGGCAGCTGGTCGAGTGAGACTCCCAGCCGTGAGCTTGATTAGCAACCTTTTAGATTTACGTTGTGTATGCCGTGTGTTTAACAGGCTTTTACCAGAGTCTTTGGGATTTCTCACAGGGTTAGTTGTTGCTCAGTATAAGGTACGGATTTGAGCTTGATTTACAGCGAAGTTGTGGCTTGGATGAATTGTAGTCGCTGGTATGTGGAATTTCCGTGCCTGCTGGTTGTGTCCTGTTGAGGATTGTGTATGTTGTTTGTGTATTTGCTGCGTTGCATATGTTTATATGCTTGCATTCCCGCATGTTGCATACACGCATGGTATTCCTTTTCAGTTTTGGTAGTCTTTGTACCATTGTTGTATTGTTGTTAATTTCTTACCAGGATGTGAGGGCGAGCGGCAATACCGCACTCTCATCTCCCTGCTGGTATCGTAGCCACCATGTGCCGAGTGGTTAACTACCACAGTTCATGGGCGATGCAACAACAGGTTGAGTTGTTTGATGCATCTGGTAAGTGGGAGTAGTGTCATGGCGAGTGGCTTACTACCACACTGTGAACACGCCCCGTGGCCACTGTAAGTTGTTGACAATTCTTGGAGCTATGTTTGAGTTCCTTAGCTCCCTTGTGGGTCGAGCTTTCCGTTGTTCTTGGGCGTCTCATGCATAGCACCTGCATTTTATTCCTTGCTGTTATTTCTGTTATATTATTGCTCTCCGTACTGGGGTTTGACCCCATGTCCCTCCGGGGCTTGGTTTGTTTCTTTGTTGCGTTGTTTTCAGGAAACCCAGGTTCTACAGCTGGTCGTGGTTTCAACCCAGCTGGTGGTGCCCCAGGAGGTGGCTAGTGTGTCCCAGTAGCATATAGCATATATATATATGTATCAGTTAGCCAGGGGGATGCCCTGCGCTTTGTTGTTGTACCCGTAGGGGAATATGATACATGTTTGATTTATGCATGCTTTGTTGTGGAATGTTTTATGATTTGGGAAACTTATTTTAAGTATCGTTGTATTTTAAATTATATGTTTAAAACCGTCGGGCCTAAAAGCGAAAATTTTACCCACTTTTTGATAGCTTCCGCATGTGTTTATCTGTTGTGAGCACGAGGCCTGACATTTTTGGTATCAGAGCTTAAACTGGGATAAGCTCAATTCCTTTGATCACACTTGAGTCTAGGCACAGTGTTGCATGTTGCATGTGCTTGACTTACATGACTATGTGCTACATATTTTGTGTAATATGCTTTCTATGCTGTATTTGTTCTGTTTTCCTTATCCTGTTGAGTGTTATAAGATGCCGCCTAGACGTCGTGGTCGTAGTAGGGGTCTCTTCCAGGAATCAGGAGGACAGAATGAGGATCAGTATAGTGCGCCTAGTCATACTCTTAAGAGTAGTGGAGAGGAGGAGGCTGAAGCTCCGCCGGCTCCGGTAGAGAGAATGGATGTGGTCATAGCTCGGTTTCAGAGGATGAGTCCTCCTATCTTCAATGGTGATGAGTCGAGTGAGGACGCAGATTCTTGGCTCCATA
>KV014936.1:34239-59990 GCA_001598015.1 Dorcoceras hygrometricum | reverse complement strand
TGGTGGGAAGGAGTTAAGATGTCTGTGGATCTGCTGAATCTCACCTGGGCAGATTTCAAGCGAGTATTCTATGAGCAATACTTTACAGCGGGGAAAAGATCTGAACTGAAGAGGGAATTTTTGACCCTCAAGCAAGGAAGCTTAACCGTACAAGAGTATGTGCGGACGTTTGAAAGAGGGTGTTATTTTGTGCCACTGATAGGAAGTGACCCCGAGGAGAAATTGAGTCACTTCATGTGAGACCTGATTTTGTATTAAGGATTAATTGTTGGAATTAATCGGTTGATCATGAGATTTCGTGTTTAGATCTCTGTTTTGAGTTGCATTTTCGGGTTCCATTTCGTGTGTTGAGCAATTCTGGATGTTTTCGTGTTTTTGAGTTTTGAGGCAAAAGCTAGTTGTGGACTAGCAGCTGGTCGGTGGTGAAAACAGTCGTAACTTATTTTGGTAGCGCAGGGCTTGAAACGCCGTCGTTTGAGATGTTGCGACTGGTGTTTCGTATGTTGCGACTGGTTGTGCACTGTAGCTGCGACTGGTATATTGTGGGGAGTTGTTGCGTCTGGATAGGCAGTCGAGAGCTATGGTCAATGCGGGTCAGCGCTCCTGTGCTTGCGTCTGGTTGTGTTGTTATGTTGCGACTGGGTAGTGACGTCAGTGGAGCGACGTCGTTTGAATTAGTTGCAACACTGAGTTTTGAGGTTGCGACTGGAACCAGCAGAGAGAAGCGTTGCGTTGTTTTGTTCTTGCGACTGGATACTCAGCTGTTGGTATAGTATGCGACGTCGTTTGAGTAAGTTGGTGCGACGCCGTTTTGAGAACCAGCCGTTAGTTATTTTAGCGATTGTTGGGGAATTCAGCTGTTGGTTCTTGCGTCTGCTGGTTTGGGAAATTGTTGGTGTCGACTGGTTTTGTTGATGGACAATTATTGAAGTGATTCCAGTCGTTGCTAGTGCTATATATAGGAAGACTTGGTCTTCGAATTGTGGTATCAATTCCATACTTAGCAAATATTTCCAACCTTTCGTTCCTTATCCTTCGAACCCTAGAACACTGTTCAGCCGTGAGCTTTCCGGCGATTTCCCGTCGTTTTCGGTGGTTGTTTTGCTCGTGCGAGGTAGCGCTGGACTCCTCTTGAGAAGCTCTTCCAATTCATACCAGTTTTAGAAGCTGTAATTGGCTAGTCGAGGAACGCGAAGTTGCTGCCGTTCGAGTGTTGCGTCGATTTGGTAGAACTACGTTCTGGTTTTCGGTGAGACCTTGTTCCTAGCCATAGTTTTTAAGCTTTCTATGTAATTGTTGAGGTTTATTGGGTAGCTGGTCGAGTGAGACTCCCAGCCGTGAGCTTGATTAGCAACCTGTTAGATTTACGTTGTGTATGCCGTGTGTTTAACAGGATTTTACCAGAGTCTTCGTGATTTCTCACAGGGTTAGTTGTTGCTCAGTATAAGGTACGGATTTGAGCTTGATTTACAACGAAGTTATGGCTTGGATGAATTGTAGTCGCTGGTATGTGGAATTGCCGTGCCTGCTGGTTGTGTCCTGTTGAGGATTGTGTATGTTGTTTGTGTATTTGCTGCGTTGCATATGTTTATATGCTTGCATTCCCGCATGTTTCATACACGCATGGTATTCCTTTTCAGTTTTGGTAGTCTTTGTACCATTATTGTATTGTTGTTAATTTATTACCAGGATGTGAGGGCGAGCGGCAATACCGCACTCTCATCTCCCTGCTGGTATCGTAGCCACCATGTGCCGAGTGGTTAACTACCACAGTTCATGGGCGAGGCAACAGCAGGTTGAGTTGTTTGATGCATCTGGTAAGTGGGAGTAGTGTCATGGCGAGTGGCTTACTACCACACTGTGAACACGCCCCGTGGCCACTGTAAGTTGTTGACAATTCTTGGAGCTATGTTTGAGTTCCTTAGCTCCCTTGTGGGTCGAGCTTTCCGTTGTTCTTGGGCGTCTCATGCATATCACCTGCATTTTATTCCTTACTGTTATTTCTGTTGTATTATTGCTCTCCGTACTGGGGTTTGACCCCATGTCCCTCCGGGGCTTGGTTTGTTTCTTTGTTGCGTTGTTTTCAGGAAACCCAGGTTCTACAGCTGGTCGTGGTTTCAACCCAGCTGGTGGTGCCCCAGGAGGTGGCTAGTGTGTCCCAGTAGCATATAGCATATATATATATATGTATCAGTTAGCCAGGGGGATGCCCTGCGCTTTGTTGTTGTACCCGTAGGGGAATATGATACATGTTTGATTTATGCATGCTTTGTTGTGGAATGTTTTATGATTTGGGAAACTTATTTTAAGTATCGTTGTATTTTAAATTATATGTTTAAAACCGTCGGGCCTAAAAGCGAAAATTTTACCCACTTTTTGATAGCTTCCGCATGTGTTTATCTGTTGTGAGCACGAGGCCTGAAAATCAACAACCGGCAGGGTTATTGCAGCCACTCCCTATTCCCGAGTGAAAGTGGGAGCATATCACGATTGACTTTGTGGTTGGATTGTACAGGAGTCCCATAGGATACACGGCGATATGGGTGATTGTGGACAGACTCACCAAATCAGCGCATTTCTTACCCGTGAAGACTACTTTCACCCTGACGCAGTACGCAGAGCTTTATATCCGAGAGGTTTGCAGGCTGCATGGCATACCAGTCTCTATTGTGTCTGACAGAGACACTAGATTCACATATGCGTTTTGGAGGATCTTACATGCGGCTTTGGGGACTAAGCTATATTTCAGTACAGCATTTCATATGCAGACAGACGATCAATCTGAGAGAGTCATCCAGATTCTGGAGGATTTACTAAGAGCCTGTGTGATTGATTTCTAGGGTGCGTGGGACTCAAGGTTGTGCTTGTAAAGTTCACGTACAAAAACGGCTTTCAGGCATCGATTGGGATGGCTCCATATGAGGCTCTGTACGGGAGAAGGTGTAGGTCTCCCGTGCAGTGGGACGAGGTTGGAGAGAGAGTGCTGACTGGGCCGGAGTTAGTACAGCAGACAACAGATATTGTGACGGGGATTTGGGATCAGATGAGGACAGCCCAGAGTCTTCAGAAGAGTTATGCCGATCAGAGACAACGAGACCTACAGTTAGCTGTTGGGGATCATGTATTCGTGAGGATCTCGCCCATGAATGGCGTGATGCGCTTTGGCCGAAGGGGCAAGCTCAGTCCGAGGTTTATTGGGCCATTCGAGATTTTGGAGAGGGTTGGTACTCTAGCGTATCGAGTAGCGTTACCACCCAGCTTGTCAGCGGTCCATAATGTTTTCCACATCTCGATGCTGCAGAAGTATGTTCCGAATCCGTCGCACATTTTGGATTTTGAGCCGCTCCAGTTGGCGTTGGATTTATCGTTTGAAGAGCGACCAGTGCAGATTTTAGCTCGAGAGGAGCACAGGCTGAGAGCGTGGAGTATTCCGATGGTCAAGGTCCGGTGGAAGAATCACTCAGAGGATGAGGCTACCTGGGAGACTGAAACCGATATGCAGACGCGCTACCCAAAGATTTTCGATACGTACTTAATTTTGGGGATGAAGTTCCTTTAAGGGGGGGATAGTTGTAACGCATGGAAATCCTTATTACGTAGAAATGAGTGCATGAATAGGGAAAAAATAATTTTAGATAATTACATGCCATTTTATGTGATTTATTTATGATTTTTATGTTGCATGGTATGCATGTCATGTTTTCAGTCTGTTTGAGTTACGGACGCACGGACGAGACTAAGGACGACCGAGATGAAAATGATTTTGAGTTCTTAGGTTTTTTTAAGAATAAATCTATTATTTTAAGCAGCAAATTTCTGAAAATTAGGACTTTTATGATTATTTTTTAGGGGAACCCGTTTTTCGCCTATACGGGCTGTTTTATTGAACTTTATTTTATTTTAAAATTTGGGAGACCTTTATTTCGAAAATTAGAGGTTTTAAAGCATGGATTAGAGTTTTGATTAACATGGTAACTTAGCAGAGTGATAGAATAGTAAAAATCCATTTAATTTTCTTAATTAAGCATTAGGGGTAAATTGTGTCACATCCAATCTTTCAAACACAAATTATTTTGTAACCTAGCCTCCACACTCCCCCCCATATCCTTCCCCCTCCTCTCATTCATCACCCCCATCAAAAATTCAAGAATTTTGGTGATCCAAGGTGGTTTCTGTCCCGATCTCGCGTCCTACACGTCAACTCGCAGATCTCATCTTTCTCCAAGCCAAGAATGTAATATCGATTCCTTTTCTCATAATTTAAGCCATAGTAAACTGTTTTAATTTTCAATGCATGATTTGTATGTGATTTATGTAGATCTATGCACAAGTGTTTTAGATCCATGCATGACTCATGTTTTTCTCACATGTTTTCGATTGATCCTTGCATTGTTTTGACCAAGGGCTGTTCTAGGGGCTTGGATGTGGTTCTTAGTGGTCTCATTGTAGTCCTTAGATGATGAGAGGATGGCTAGATCGACCAACCATGGCTGGACGTGGAGCATGCACGGTGCGTCGTGCATGGGTGAGCAGCCTCCTTCTCGCCCTTTGTGCGTGCATTGTAGCTCGCGACTGGGGCCGTGGTTGGGTCCAAGGGAATCGGCCGGAATTGGGGGTGGTCCAGCCGGCGGGGCTCCGGCCATGGTGGCCGTAGCATAGAGGACGAGTGGAAGTGGGCGTCGCGTATGGGCTGGGCGGCGGCTCGTGCGTGGCTTAGGGTTGTTTCACCGGGCGGTTCAAGTGGACCGGTTTGTTCGGTTGGACCAGGTCAGTTAGTCAAGTGTCGAGTCAAAATATTTTAAAGTTGGTCTGAGTTATTTTAATTTTTGACCGTGATAGGATCAATATGGATCGAAAACAGCCATAGGAGTTCAGAAGGGGGGGGGGTTGAATGAACTCATTTGTATTTTTATTTTTCGAAACCTTAAAACGATTTTACAAGCGCCTCGCTTAACTCAGATCCGAGTTACCAGATCTGAGGTATCTCAGTTCCAAATCTGATTTCTCGACTAACAAGAAAATGTGCGGAAATAAGTCGATTGATCAGTGAACAGAATAAGTAAATAAATGCAATAAGTAAAAGATAAGGATCAGAGATTTGTTTCTGGAAGTTCGGATATCAAATCCTACGTCTCCCCTTCTTCCTTTGCAGAAATGTTCCACTAGAAGACTTTGATGTGTACAGACTCTGTAGACACCCAATCACCGAGCCTCGCTCCAAGTGAACTCCTAGCAATCACCAAGTACACGCAGACGACACTGCGGAATTACAAACAACTTGATTTTTCGAACTGCTTAACACAACAAGTTCGTTACTGACTCAATATAAATAATAGGATGAATACAGTATTTTGAGTGCTGTAAATATCTTGAAGATAAACAATTAAGAACACTGGAATGTTCTTCGAGATTTAGACAACTGGGACTTTGAATATCTTTAAGGTTGGATTATTCCAGAGGTTCAGAGCTTGAGAGTGTAAGATGAAATCAAGCGAGAGTTTTAACGATTTGTAGAACTGCTTCTCTGTTTGAAGTCTTCATCTATTTATACTCTCCAATCTCAACGGTCAGTAGATACGAATCTATTCATCGAATCTCCATTAGTGCTCTGTACAAGGTAAACCGCGCTGTCATAGCTTGATTTTCTTGTTTACCAAACCGGGTAACCAGCGTATGAATCATTCTGCGTAATGCGTGACTTACTCAAGATAGCTTTGATCTAGTTTCCTTAATTCACTTTTGACCGTTGTAAATCTTCTCAAGTAAACTGATAACGTCTGAAGAAATTGAAGCTCTCATCTGTTGTAGTACTGAAATCTGAGTACTGCTCTGTATCTCTTTATGAATATCTACTCTCTCCTTACACGTAGAGTTATCACATCTGAGATATCCCCCTTTGTACTATTAACGCTGTCACATCTGAAGATTTTCCTGCTCTACTGACTCTATCAAGTCTGAAGTCTGAAGAACCCTGTGCAGTCTATTCTCATCTGATATGCATATACTCAAATCTGAAATATACTTACTGAAGAAATATACCCGGATCTGTCACTGTAGCCTCTGAATCAAATCTGAATTCCTGACCCGTTAACTGAAATAATCCTGAATACTTGATTCTGATAGGCTTGATAACTGAATCCGAATCTCTATAGTTCTGAATGATCAAATCTGAGTCTCTGAAGCAAAATCTCCAACCCGATACCTGAAATCTGAGACAACTGTTTCCAAAGCTTTCGGATCTGAAACCGCTTACTGTTAACCATGACTGTCTAGATCTGATTACTAAGATTCAGTTCTTGTCTTGTGTTTGTTATCACCAAAACTTATAAATTTTATCTTAACAATTTCCCCCTTTCTGGTGATGACAAAACTTAGCAGCCTTTGACTTATAAGAGACAAAAATAAATTGCTCCAAAGTCTGCTATATATTCAACACGAATCAAAGTACAAAAGATTTGTACAAAGAACTGAAAAAGATGCAGCTGATCAGATCTCTCCAATAATTAGTTCCCTCCAATCCAGTATCTCCAGTCCCTTCTCTACGAACCACCACCACCTCATTTCCTAGGGGGTTCAATCCTACTGCCTCATCCAGTTCTACTCCCTCCATCACCATAGCCAGGTCTGCCATGATCATCAGGAGGCTGCGGACCACGGCTGCTACCACTTCCCCCCCTTTTGTCATCACGTCCCCTATTGATTAATCAACAAGATCTGACAAATCATATACCTGAGAACACGCAACCTGCTGAGATTGTAGCTTTTGATGAGATGCCAGAATATCAAGGGACAGGGCGGTCTTTTGAAGCTGAAATTCTTTTAAAACATTGCTAAATAGACCTCGATACGTCCTGTCATGTTGATTTAAAATCTTGGTAAACCGCTGCTCAAGGATGTTGATGTGAAAGAGAAGCACATCCTTGAGTTTTTCTGCATCATCTCTTTTCTGCACTCGCTCAGTTTGAATCTGATGGACTGAAGCTTGGAGCTGTGCTAAGGGTTCTGTGAAATCTAGTGGGGTAACAGCATGAGCCATCAAGATCTGGTCGACACCCAAAGGAGTGTCATCAGTAGTGAAGAACAGACGAGAATCTGTAGAAGTACTCGGATTTGGCGAAATCAAAGCTGTATCCAGGTGACACTGAGAACCACTGTCATCCAGAGAGATCGGATCTGGTTGGCTGGAGCCAGAACTCGAATCTGAGGGAACCAACTGTACATCTAAACCTCTGAGAAAAATTCCAAAAAAATCTGCCGGATCTACTGCTACATCTACCACTTTACCAACTACAACTATATCTCTACAAAACTTATGCGAGCCAACTGGTTGCAAAGGACCAAAAGTAGAAAACTGTACAACTTCTATACATACATCAGCCCACTGTTTGCGAAATAGCTTGAAGAATTCACTGACTGGGGCAAGAGAATCATCAAATTGCCGTTGAAATGGCAATTCCAATTCGAGAGAGACAACCTATTTGGGTAGGCACTGCCAGAGATCATTTCCTTCTTGAATAACCCAAGACCCATCAACCAAGGTCTTGGTTCGAAGCCAGCACAAAGACCTGTTGCTTGTATTTGATTGGGAAAGTACGGCACCACGATCTCTTATTTCCCCTTCAAACTGTCTTGAACTGCATATCCTTTCCCACTTCAGGCCGTGTATTCTCATCTGAGTTTGCAAAGTCTCGAATGCAAAGAGATGAGCATTAGAGAGCAACGCTATGATCTGAAGATCAATAGCTGACGTTGGTTGGCCGGCTTTGAAGTTTTGTCGGTGAGCCTCCAAAACTTTTCTCAGAAGCATCTCTCTGTATTTTGCAATAATTTACTCCTGCCTCCTCACAGCTGTCTCTAACGAATCGATCTCTGCCCATGATAAAAACTGCTTTTCTTTGACAATTATATCTTTGACTGAATCAAGATCTGCTAGTTTACTCAAACTGAAAGAACGAAAGAATGTGACAACATCTGCTATTACCTTATTTCGAAGCTGGACAAGAAAATCTATATCTGCACAGATTAAACTGAACATCTCACGGGCCGGGTTCCCTTTATTTCATCCTCAACAAGAGGCGCCTTCCCCTTATCTGATGTAGCAATCCAAGGGAGACTGGCCTTGTACCAATCCCCTTCGCTAACTCCTGGGATCTCAATACCAAGTCCGAATTTTATTCGTGTAGGCTCTGCAGTTATCAAGGATGGCAGCATCATTCCCTCTGGGATATGTTTCAGATATCCTCGATGGACATGGATTGTTCATCAGATTTTGATCCATCTGTAAGTTCCAGAACCCTGCTCAAGGGCTCTGTGTCCTCAGAGTCCGTCATTGTCACAAAATTATTTGACAGACTTAAATCATCAGTAGCCACTGGCTCAATCTCCTTGTCCTACCCTGCGACTGTAGGCTCATTTATCTTACTTGGTTGCTTATACCCAGACATGTCATCATCCTTCCCAGATCATAAAGGCTCTTTAAGAAGCTGTTTCGGTGCAGTAAAATATGTCATTTTCCTAGCACTTTCATTTTCAGCTCCATCAAGATTATCATCCTCATCATTCACAGCAATCGAGCTCTTAGTTATCTCAACTATTATATCATCAGATCTGGTTAACGACGGTTCCTCCATATCTGTTTCCATCTGTGCTGTTTCAGAAATAATGTGATCACTAATTTTATCCACTTCATCAGCAGTTGTCTTTTCCCTCTGTTGCTCTACAACACTCTCCACAACTGGTTCTTTATCAACAATTTCATCATAAGAACCTGCTGGCAGCGTCAACCTCCTCTTTGGTGTTTTGTGTTTAGAAGCAGGAGGGGTCACATCTGATATCATTTGGATAGGGACAGCCTCTTGCGATACTAGCACAAGCGCCAAACTTGCTGTTGCGGGGGTAGCTGTCCCAGTTGTTCTCTTCCTCTTAACAACTGGTGTTCCAACAGTAGGAGCAGGTCTCTTCTTAGACACTGTCTTCTTTTTCTCCGCTGGTTTCTCCACCACTGGCTCATCCTCATCAACATAAATATTTCTGTTAGGCAATATACGTGCCAACAGTTTTGGCAGTTAGAATTTTCAGAGGTGGAAACTCCTTTGATTCCCCCAGCTCCAAATTTGGGGCATTTTACAACAGAACACAGATCTGCATCGCATATCCTCTGTCTTGCCTTGTCGTGGGAGTCACCATCCTTGAAAATGTTAAACAATAGTCTTTCCCAGTTGATAGGGACGCCCCCATAAATAGCAGACATCATTAAGAACCTTTCATGGGTCACAACATCGAAAGACCCGGCCTTCACAATCATAGATTTCGCCAGAATATCATCCAGCAATCGAAACTCAAACTCCATCTCCCTCTTCTTACAAGATGTGCTAAGCAGTTTACCATCATATGAGAAAGCACGCCTTGCTTCAGAAACCAGATCCTGCGGTACCTCATGCAAGTCCGTCAGCCCTTCCAAAGGTAACTCAAAGGTGCCAGCAAACAGTTCTTCTGAATAGTGATTGGTTTTCCTTGTACTGTACTCACAACCATACCATCCTGGACTGAAGTATTTTGGAAGAAATCCACCAGAGCGGCTTCGTATATGGCCGATGAACATCCCAGAAACCCACTGAGGCCAGATGCCAACAGGGCTTCGAAAATAGAGACCATCCCTTCGTGTTCCATCCCTAGAACAGAGGAAAAGTAAACCTGAATGGTGTTGTTGATCAGTGCAGAGGCCATTTCTGATGGGTTGAAAGGAGATGAAGACACCAAAGGATAGATTTTTCTGCAAAAGTAAACACTAAGCAAGAGCTATATTTCGCAAAGTGAGGGTTAGAGTAATCGAAGCAATGTAATATAAGTAGGGAAAGTGAATCGGAAGATGAAACGGTTCACGTTTCCATGTGGATGTGACGTTTCATATGATGACACGTGTCAATCATCCGATGGCACGATAAATATTTTGAAAATATTTTCGAAATCATTTTGGAAAAGATTTGAAAAGATTTTTGAAAAACATAAGAGTTTTAACCGCAAGGGGTAAAAAGTGAAAAACAATCGCCATTTTATAACTTACGTCACAGCCTTGAAATTTGTTTCGATATATCAGCTGGGGTAGTACCAAATCTGTTCTTTTGTAAGCATCAACTGTGTATATGCAAGGTCTGATAAGGTTTAGATCTCACGCATTCAGCTGACTCAGTGCTTATTAACCCAGATCTGATGTTCCCCCTAAAGCTGAGGTCCTCCCAATTATCAGCGTTTACCAGATCTGAAAGATCTACGTTCCCCCCTGAACAATAGACTCAGATCTGAAACCATGATAGCAGTTCAACCTGCAAAGTGTTAGCACACATACAAATCAAGGAAGTTCTAAGAGATCAAGAATGTTTCTGAAATAAGAAAACTTAGTGTCTGGAAAAGGCTTAGTGAAGATGTCAGCTACTTGCTGGTCAGTCGACACATACTCCAACCGGACATCCTTCTTGAGCACATGATCTCTTATGAAGTGATGCCTGATGTTGATATGCTTTGTTCTTGAGTGCAGCACAGGATTCTGGATGATTGCGATGGCACTGGTGTAGTCACAGAGAATATGAGCTTCAGAAGCATCAGTGCCATCTTCTTTTTCTCCGCTGGTTTCTCCACCACTGGCTCATCCTCATCAACATAAATATTTCTGTTAGGCAATATACGTGCCAACAGTTTTGGCAGTTAGAATTTTCAGAGGTGGAAACTCCTTTGATTCCCCCAGCTCCAAATTTGGGGCATTTTACAACAGAACACAGATCTGCATCGCATATCCTCTGTCTTGCCTTGTCGTGGGAGTCACCATCCTTGAAAATGTTAAACAATAGTCTTTCCCAGTTGATAGGGACGCCCCCATAAATAGCAGACATCATTAAGAACCTTTCATGGGTCACAACATCGAAAGACCCGGCCTTCACAATCATAGATTTCGCCAGAATATCATCCAGCAATCGAAACTCAAACTCCATCTCCCTCTTCTTACAAGATGTGCTAAGCAGTTTACCATCATATGAGAAAGCACGCCTTGCTTCAGAAACCAGATCCTGCGGTACCTCATGCAAGTCCGTCAGCCCTTCCAAAGGTAACTCAAAGGTGCCAGCAAACAGATCTTCTGAATAGTGATTGGTTTTCCTTGTACTGTACTCACAACCATACCATCCTGGACTGAAGTATTTTGGAAGAAATCCACCAGAGCGGCTTCGTATATGGCCGATGAACATCCCAGAAACCCACTGAGGCCAGATGCCAACAGGGCTTCGAAAATAGAGACCATCCCTTCGTGTTCCATCCCTAGAACAGAGGAAAAGTAAACCTGAATGGTGTTGTTGATCAGTGCAGAGGCCATTTCTGATGGGTTGAAAGGAGATGAAGACACCAAAGGATAGATTTTTCTGCAAAAGTAAACACTAAGCAAGAGCTATATTTCGCAAAGTGAGGGTTAGAGTAATCGAAGCAATGTAATATAAGTAGGGAAAGTGAATCGGAAGATGAAACGGTTCACGTTTCCATGTGGATGTGACGTTTCATATGATGACACGTGTCAATCATCCGATGGCACGATAAATATTTTGAAAATATTTTCGAAATCATTTTGGAAAAGATTTGAAAAGATTTTTGAAAAACATAAGAGTTTTAACCGCAAGGGGTAAAAAGTGAAAAACAATCGCCATTTTATAACTTACGTCACAGCCTTGAAATTTGTTTCGATATATCAGCTGGGGTAGTACCAAATCTGTTCTTTTGTAAGCATCAACTGTGTATATGCAAGGTCTGATAAGGTTTAGATCTCACGCATTCAGCTGACTCAGTGCTTATTAACCCAGATCTGATGTTCCCCCTAAAGCTGAGGTCCTCCCAATTATCAGCGTTTACCAGATCTGAAAGATCTACGTTCCCCCTGAACAATAGACTCAGATCTGAAACCATGATAGCAGTTCAACCTGCAAAGTGTTAGCACACATACAAATCAAGGAAGTTCTAAGAGATCAAGAATGTTTCTGAAATAAGAAAACTTAGTGTCTGGAAAAGGCTTAGTGAAGATGTCAGCTACTTGCTGGTCAGTCGACACATACTCCAACCGGACATCCTTCTTGAGCACATGATCTCTTATGAAGTGATGCCTGATGTTGATATGCTTTGTTCTTGAGTGCAGCACAGGATTCTGGATGATTGCGATGGCACTGGTGTAGTCACAGAGAATATGAGCTTCAGAAGCATCAGTGCCATAGTCCTTGAGCTGATGTTGAATCCATAAGATCTGAGCACAGCAGCTTCCAGCCGCTAAGTACTCCGCTTCAGTCGTGGATGTAGCGATTGACATCTGCTTCTTACTAAACCAGGAAATCAATCGATCTCCTAATAATTGACAAGTCCCACTTGTGCTTCGCCAATAAATCCTGCATCCTGCGTAGTCTGCATCACTATAACCAATTAGTTGAAAGTTGGAGTCTTTGGGATACCAAAGACCCACATTGGAAGTTCCTTTTAACTACTTTAAAATTCTTTTTACTGCAATGTAATGCGATTGTTTGGGCTCTGGTTGAAATCTAGCACACATACAGACAACAACATGATGTCTGTTCTGCTAGCAGTTAGTAAAGCAGAGAGCCAATAATACCGATACAGTGATACCTCTATGGCAGTTCCAGCTTCATCTTTATCCAATTTGATTGAAGAGCTCATTGGGGTCGCTGCTGCTGAGCAATTATCCATGCCAAATTTCTTCAGCAGTTCTTTCGTGTATTTTTCTTGATTAATGAAGATCCCATTGTCAAGCTGTCTCACTTGTAATCCCAGAAAGAACGTCAGCTCACCCATCATGCTCATCTCGAATTTATCCTGCATCAGCTTAGAGAACTTCTGGCACAATTTGGGGTTAGTTGACCCAAAAATAATATCATCAAATATATTTGGACTAATAAGACATGATCAGATTTGACAAATTTAAACAGTGTCTTATCAACGGTGCCTATTGTGAATTCATGCTCGAGAAGAAATTAAGACAGTGTATCATACCAAGCTCTGGGTGCTTGCTTCAACCCATATAGAGCTTTATCCAGTTTGTAAACGTGATCTGGATATGTATGATTCACGAAGCCAGAAGGTTATGCAACATACACTTCCTCTGTTAAGACGCCATTAAGAAATGCACTCTTAACATCCATTTGAAAGACTTTAAAATCTTTAAATGCAGCATAAGCAAGAAACATGCGGATGACTTCTAGTCTAGCTACTGGTGCGAAGGTCTCATCAAAATCTATGCCTTCCATTTTCCTAAATCCTTGTGCTACCAGTCTAGCTTTACTTCTAGTTACTACGCCATCTTCATTCAGATTTTTCTAAAGACCCATTTAGTGCCTATTACTGAATGATTATTAGGTCTAGGTACAAGTTGCCATACATTGTTTCTCTTGAACTGATTTAGTTCTTCTTGCATTGAATCTATCCAACTTGGGTCTGCTAAGGCCTCTTCTATCAACTTGGGTTCTGTATGCGAAATGAATGCTGAATCAAAGTGATCATGCATAAGCTGGCCTCGTGTGCGAACAGGAGAATGAATGTTACCTATGACCTGCTCGGGTGGATGATTTTTATTCCACCAAAGATCAGATCCGATTGGATTTACTCCCTGTTCAGGCTAGATAGTTGCATCTGGATTATCTGTCATTAATTGATGGTTCGCGTTGCTAGCTTGTCCACCAGATTCCAGTTGTTGTGGTTGTTGTTCCAGATTTGAACTCGATACCATTTGATAAGATGTGTTAGCATCTAGTGTGGCAGATGTCGAAACCCAAACACCCTGAAATACGAAATGTCAGGTTTCTTGCCACTCCAGATCTCATATGGGGTTTCGTGCAATTTATTAATCATCGATCTGTTTTGAGTGTAGCAGGATGTGTTAACTGCTTCTGCCAAGAATTTTTGTGAAATACCAGAATAAGCAATCATAGATCTAGCAGCTTCTTTTAAAGTACGATTTCTCCTCTCAACATCCCGTTCTGTTGAGGAGTTCTAGTTGCAGAAAGCTCATGCTTTATCCCAATGTCATCCAGATAAGAAGATAACTTTTGATTTAAAAACTCGGTACCACGATCACTTCTTATCCGGTTGACTGTACAAGATCTGTCATTTTGTAAACGTTTTAAAAGCCGAATTAGCTGGTCAGTTGTATCAGATTTTGATTTAAAAAAACACCCAAGTGAATTTTGTAAAATCATCTATAACAACTAGGGTGTAATTCGTTCCCCCTAAGCTCGTTATGGGAATAGGACCAAAGAGATCCATATGTAAAAGCTCTAAGCTTCGAGAAGAACGTTTGTTGCCTTTGTTTTTAAAAGTGGAACGGATTTGTTTACCCAGATGACATGCGGCACAGATCTTGTCCTTAGAAACATTGATTTTGGGCATACCAGAAACCAGTTCATGCTGACTCAAATTGGCAAGTGTTTTGAAGTTGAGATGATTCATTCGTTGATGCCACAGCCAGCTCTTGGAAGAGTCAGCTGCTAGGCATATCTTTTCAGATCCCATCTACTTTGACCAATTGATGATGTAGGTATTCCCCGATCTTTTACCTACCAATACAGTCAGACCATCTGGACTCTGAACTGTGCAAGTGTGCTTTTGAAAGCTAACTGTGTAACCCCTGTCACATAGTTGACTTATACTAATTAAATTATAGCACAGATTTTCAAAAACTAAAATATCAGATATTGAAATGTTATCGTGGGTAATCTTACCCTTACCCATAGTGTTACCATGTGAGTTATCGCCAAAAACGATTTTCGCTCCTTTGTGAGGTGTCACATCTGATAGTAGCTTTGGGTCTCCTGTCATGTGACGTGCACAGCCGCTATCCAGGTACCATATGATTGACTCCTCTGCAGCTTTGTACCTGTTACCCTGCAATCACGAAAACAGATTTTGATACCCAATTTTACTTGGGTCCATATTGGATTACCCCTTTTGGGACCCATACTTGAATTATCTTAACAGTTTTCCCAGTATGAAAATCCATAAGGGTGTGTGCAGAAATATGGTGAGATCTGTTGAGCTTTGGTTTAGTATGTGGACCATTCAAATGTCGTCGGGACTGAGCCTTTCTCCAAACATATTTGACCTTCGTTGAATTCCACCTAGGACTCATAAGTATTGTGTATTCACATTGGCTTTGTACAAAGTTTATCTTTTTGAACTTGTCATATACCAGATTTGACTGAGTACTGGTCTCTCCGGAGCTGCTTTCACCAACATTGAAACCCAAGCCAGATTTGTCATTTAATGGCTTTTTAATCTCATGCAGCTTGCTCAGAGAAACAGAAGACTGAGTCCAGGAGCTCATCACTAGATTTAATTTTTCGGTCTCATATGTGAACTCACAGGACTTTAATCTCAAAGATTCATTCTCAGCCTTCAGCTTACTTAACTCGATTTGTAAACTGTCAGTTTCCAAAGTTGAGCGGTACTTGGTTCTATTGAACTATTTTTCAAATCCATGTCTTCAGCTTTGACTTCCTCGAATGTATGAGAAAGCTTTCGGTACTCTTGGACCATTTCATTCAGTGCATTAATTAGGTCCTCTCGTGTAAATTCAATGTTTGAGAAATCGAATACCTCATTTTCCGTAGATTGGTTGGCCATTAGGCAATGGACTTCTTCTTGTTCACTATCGCTATATGAGGAGCTACTGGATGAGGAATCGAAATCTGAGACCGCCCGTTTTTGTTGCTTTCTTCTGCAACAAGTACTTTACGATCATTCTTTCTAGTTCACCTTTTGTCAGATCTGGTTATCCTACTTTCCATGGATCTCCTATCATCCTTCTTAGATCGGTCATCCTTCTTGCTTTCATCCTTCTTTTGCCTATTTCATCTACTGCAAAGTGACCTGGACGACCACAATTAAAACAATTCATATCAGTCAAGTCTTTTCAGATTTGTTTGTATTATTGTAAGAGAAATAAGGGTTATAGGATTTTCTCAAGTATTTCCGAAACTTCTTGACGAAGAGGGACATTGCATCATTGCTTAGTTGTTCGGTAGATTTGCTCGGTGAGCACTGTTCGGATGTCGATGCCGCTAAAGCTTTAGTTGGTTGAGATGTCGACGGTTTTGCATCAGATCTGGTTTCTAACTCAAACTCATACGCCTTTAGGTTCGCAAACAGATCATGAAGCTCCAACTTGTTTAGGTCCTTAGACTCTCTCATGGCCATAGTCTTGACGTCCCACTCCTTGGGTAATGCTCTCATCACTTTGAGCGCCAAATCTCGGTTGCTATATTCTTTTCCCAGACTTGTTAGCTCGATCACCACAGCACTGAAGCGCTCATCAAATTCAGTCATGGTTTCGTCCTCTCGCATCTTGATTGACTCATACTTCTGCTGGGCCACAGTTAGTTTGTTCTCCTTCGTTTCGTCATTGCCCTCGTAGATCTGAACCAGCTTCTCTCAAATATCCTTTCCTGTAGCACAGTTTTTGATTTTGCTGAACATGTTCTTGTCCAGCGTCTTGTACAAGATATCCTTGGCCACATTATCCAAGTTCGATTTCTTCTTTTCTTCAGAAGTGTATTCATATATTTTCTTTTCTATCCACTCCGGTGCACCATCAGTAATGGCTATAGCAGTGTTAGCCTTCATTATCTTTATGGGACCATATGTAATGACAGACCACATATCATCATCTTGCGTGGCCAAGTTAGCTTGCATCCTAATCTTCCAGTCATCATATTCCTCCTTGGAAAACATAGGAATTTTGTTGTGAGAGATTGCCATATTGAAAAGTATAAAGCGCAAAAGATAAACTGTTCAATAACTGAGATAACGCAGGCTCTGATACCAATTGATAGGATCAATATGGATCGAAAACAGCCCTTGGAGTTCAGAAGGAGGGGGTGTTGAATAAACTCCTTTGGATTTTTATTTTTCGAAACCTTAAAAATATTTTACAAGCGCCTCGCTTAACTCAGATCCGAGTTACCAGGTCTGAGGTATCTCAGTTCCAAATATGATTTCTCGACTAACAAGAAAATGGGCGGAAATAAGTCGATTGATCAGTGAACAGAATAAGTAAATAAATGCGACGAGCAGTTGCAAACTTCAAAAGGTATATTCTACATTGAAATAAATATGTCTCTTAACTCGACTTCTTGGGTACTTGATACTGGATGTGGATCTCGTATCTGCAATGTCTTGCAGGTCATGACAAGAAGTTGACGTCTTAGGGAGGGTGAGACCCACTTGAAGCTTGGAAACGAAGCAAGGGTTGCGGCCGAAGCAATAAGATATGTATATTTATTTCTTCATTCAAATTATAAGTTGTTATTGAAAGATGTTTTATATGTTCCTGAATTAATAAAAAAACATTATTTCCATTTATATGCTTGATAGTGATGGATATTCTTGTTATTGTGCTAATTTGATTTGCACTATTTACAAGAATGAATGTTTAATTGGAATTGGATAACACGAAATGATCTGTTCAACTTAAAATTGAGAGAAGTTCCAACTCTCAATGTGGAGACACATACAACAACAATCAAAAATAAATACGATAGTCTAAACCCACACAACTTTGGCGTGCTAGATAGGTCATATTTCCTTGAAGAGAATGAACAAGTTGGTTAGGAGTGACATGTTTAATATGTCTGATATTAACTCCTTACCAACTTGTGAATCTTGTCTCAAAGGATAAATGACAAAATTGCTCTTCAAGGACAAGCCTGAACATGAGCAAGGTCTATTGGATTTGATCCATACTGATGTCTGTGGCCCCCTTAGCATTGGTACTAAGTCCGATCACACCTACTTCATCACCTTTAACCATGATTATTCTAGGTATGGGTACTTGTACTTAATGAATCACAAGCCTGGATCCTTTAAAGGTTCAAGGAGTTCAAGTATAAAGTAGAAAATCAACTAGGAAAAGGTATTAAGACACTTCGATCCGATTGAGGTGGAGAATACTTGAGTGCCGAATTTCAAGACTATCTTAAGGAGAATGGATTCTCTCATAGTGGACCCCTCCGGCCACACCACAACTCAAGGGTGTAGCGGAGCGTCGTATACGAACCTTGATGGTCATGGTTCGATCTATGAAGAGATTCACTGAACTTCCTGCCTCGTTTTGGGGATATGCGCTCAAAGCGGCGGTAATGTTGTTGAAAATGTCCACAACAAGGCAGTGGATAAAACTCCATATAAGATATAGATGGGCAAGCCACCCAAGTACTCGTACTTGACGATTTGGGGATGTCCTGCTTACGTGAAGAAGACAGTGGGAGATAACTGGATAATAGATCCATATTATGCTACTTCATTGGGTATCCAAAGAATTCGATTGGATATTGCTTCTACTATCCCAGTGAAACAAAGTGTTCGTTTCTAGAAATGCCACCTTTTTGGAGAACGAATTTCTACTTGATAGAAAAGGAAAGATAGTAGAACTCGAAGAAGTTCGAGAACCAACTGAAGTACCAAGTTAATCTCCCACACCTCAAGAACCAATCCTTGATATGAACACACCTAGGAGTTCTTAAAAGGTTCCTAGGGCGCCTGTTAGACATGGTTTCCTACTTGAAGAGGATCAAAGTGATCAAACTTTTGGATGTGATCCAAGAACCTTCAAGGAGGCGATTTCCAATTTGTGGCTTGAAGCAATGCAATCTGAGTTGACTCAATGCATTCGAACCAAGTTTGGACTCTTATAAATCCTCCCAAAGGAATAGTTCCTATTGGGTGCAATAGGATATACAAGAGGAAATTTGGGCTTGATGGTAAGGTATGACCTACAAGGCACCACTGGTCGCAAAAGGTTACACTCAAAGGCAAGGTGTTGACTATGATGAAACATTTTCACCAGTTGCAATGTTCAAGTCGATTAGAATCCTGCTAGCCATATCCGCATGGTACGACTATGAGATATGACAAATGTATGTGAAGATTGTGTTCCTTAATAGAAACATTAAGAAATAAATATATATGACGTAGCCTGAGGGTTTCACATCCGTAGGAAGTGAGCATAAAGTATGTAAACATCAGAGACCGATCTATGATCTCAAGCAAGCATCGAGAAATTGGAACCTGAGGTTTGATGAATGATTAAAGAATTTGTTTTCATCAAGAATCCTGAGGAGCCATGTGTGAATAAGAAGGTAGTTAAGAATGCTGTGACATTCCTTTTACTTTATGTTGATGACATTGTACTTTATGTTGATGACATTCTACTCATTGGGAATGATGTAAGAATGCTGCAGTCAATCAAAGTATGGTTTTCTAGTAGATTCTCGATGAAGGACATGGGTGAAGCAGCATATATTATGGGAATACACTTTATAGAGATATATCAAAAATGATGCTCGGACTCACCCAAACGACCTACATCGATACCATACTTAAGAGGTTCTCTATGGAAGAGTCCAAGAGAGGGCACCTACCTATGTGCCACGGGGTCACTCTATCAAAGTCTATGTGTCCGAAGACTGATGAGAAGATAGAGGTATGACACGTGTGCCATATTCCTCGGCAATATGTAGTATTATGTATGGTATGATCTTGACTAGACCGGATGTCGCATATGCTCTGAGTGTCACGAGCCGCTACCATAACAACCCCGGCAAAATGCATTGGAAGGCTGTGAAAGATATTCTTAAGTACTTACGAAGGACTAAGAATATGTTCATGGTCTATGGGGGTGGTGAACTGAAATTGGAAGGTTACACTGATTCTAGCTTCCAATGTAATGTGGATGATTCGAAGTCAACCTATGATTTGTATTCATGTTAATAGCGGTGTTGTCTCTTGGAAGAGTTCCAATGAAGACACCATCGCGGATTCAACCACTGAGGCTGAGTACATCACAACATCAGCTGCTGCTAAAGAGGCGGTTTGGATGAGAAATTTCATCCAAGAGTTGGGCATAATTCCTGAAGGAGTTGGCCCAGTCCCGGTGTACTGTAACAACACGGGTGCCGTTGCGCAAGCAAAGGAACCTAGGTCTCACCAAAGATCCAAACACATACTGAGGAAATACCACATAATCCGGGATATTGTGCATAGAGGTGACATAGCAGAGAGAGTCGCCTCTGCAGACAACATTGCTAATCCACTTACGAAGCCCTTGCCAGGACCATTGTTTGAAAAACATCACGAAGCAATGGGAATACGTCTTATGTGTAGTTTGCTTTAGAGCAAGTGGGAGATTGTTAGAGTAGGTGCCCAACACTTGTGGCGTGTGGGTTCTTATTGTCTCTATGTAAAACCATCTTTATTTATGATATTCGCATTCTTCTATGTCATTATTTATCTTCATTATTATGATTACAATTGTTTGATAAAGACCTTGAATGCACAATAGTGTATGTTAGATGTGATAGTGGATTTGATAGCTATCATGAAACACATCTAATAGTCACTGTGTATTCTAAACTGGTTCCTGGTCGATTGGACCGTCCAAAATAGGATAGGGCTGCCCGAGCTTGAGACTGAATCTGCAATGCAAAGTACCACGTTTTATTGGTAGGGAACATAGTGATGTTCTGAGCATTCATATGGATAGTGACCTGGTGATCTATCTAGCTACCTTCGCTCGGACATACCAAGGGTTATCATTTGTCGAGTGGATTAATTCCAAGGTCTTGGTTGTACATATTAGTCCTCATTACTCAAAACATCATTGAGACTCTACATGATAGGTGCCTCACTTTGACACGTTTATCGATTCCGTTGGGATCATCAGGTGGCGGGATCGGGTGAGGTCCCGAAGACCGCTCGCCCTTGTGCATGGATGTCCTATGTTGTCTGAGGAGATAATAGTGTGACAACTATCTGACCAGATTATTAGGTGTGGTTTAGGTAAATTGGTTTACCTAATAGCACATGCGATGTCACTATTTGATCTCCAAGATGTATGCATGGATATCGAATCTCTAGCGACTCTCGATTTACCAATGGTCGTTGATTCGATCATGATATTTGTGCTGAAAGGACCGTACTGTACGTTAACCATGACCTCTTGCACACTATCAATGATACTTAGGGAATCATGGGGCGATGTTGCTAGACGCTTTACCATGATCCGATGGGTAAGTCCGAAAATGTGTTTTCGGAGTCACAAAGAGATGAGCCCATGGCTAGCTGTATCCCTGAACCATTGAGGCTCACACAAGTACTGGTTTCTCAATTCTCGTACGGAAATTTTACTCAATTTGTTGAGTATAGTGAGAGGCAGGATGAAAGTGAGACTTCCTAAGATTAGTTTGGGTAAGTATGACTTTCCTTAAAGCTAATAGGGTAACTGTTATTTTGGATTAGGTGGTCTGAAAAATTGTTCCACATCATAAGTTTATGTTTTGTAAATTTTTCAGATCGGTCCGATTTGATCGTCGATCGGGATTATGATAAAGCCACAACGATGGACTTGAGACCAATGTTCACTGAGCCTGGGCCTGACATGGGCCCAATAACCTGGTTTAAGCCCATGAAAAAGCTATAAATAGGGGCCTTGGGGTATTCAGTTATTCGTACCAAGTTGTGTTGACAACTCTCCCCTTCAGCTTTCCATTCCCTTCTCGCCTCCTCCTCCCTTCACTGCGCCGCCGCCGTCGCCTCCCGTCGTCGCCGCCGCCGCCACCACCGTCGGAATTCATTCCGACCGTATTGGCGTGGAGATTCCGTCCGCAAAATTTTTGCTGATTTCTAGTGTAAATCAGCAAAGGAATTGAGATTCCACTCGTGGACCGGATTAGGCGTTAATCAACCATTCAATCGTTGAAGGGTCATCTCCCTCGTGGACTGGTCAGAGCCAGGCGCCTAGTCACCCGAGATAAATTCCTAAACATCCTATGTATGTTTAGATTCATATTTCGTGTATTGATCGTTCCCGGGCTGTTCAAATTTTTAAACTTCCGCTGCACCCTGGGAGCGGGATCCAGATCCGTCGTTGCGCCAAAACTCGCACCATCCAGCTCCGCTTAATTATCACACCTGCACTCAACATAAATAGTGAGCCAAGAGGCTCAACAAGAAAATCTATAATAACAAAGACAGGCAGTACATGCATCACAATATCTTTAACTATAACTGAAAGTTCGTATGCTGATAAACTGAAAAGTTTAATAATTGAATACGTAAACTGTTAAACTGAAGACTACGAAAGCATAAACTGCACATGCTTGAAACACACTGAAAACATTTACTGTTATCAAAGGATGTAACATAAACTCTTATTAAGTCTGTGGTTGTAAACAACCTGTGCTCTGTCTTTATTTTATATTGAGTTATGGCGCATAAGCACTCTTTAGGTCAAAGTCATTTTATCAAGCTATCATCTGAAATCTGGAACTGGGGAATAAATCCCAACTATGTTGTGAAGGGTATATAGTTCGTCAACCATAATCATTGTCCCTTCCAATATGATGGGGCACACTGGTTTGTCAGCCAGCGTTCTCACCCTTCCTATGTTGACCGTCTGTTATCTTTGCCATAAATCACTATAAGTTTTGAAATTTTACTTCCTTTAAATATTTCTGTGAAACTTTCTTTCACTACGTTTTTTTTATCTGAAACAGATCACTTTCACATATGGTTTGCTATTTTGAAACTTTTTTGATGTTCAAAATCTACTGGGAGTTCATTGGAGTTCAATCGAAGAAGAAAACTTGAATCAGCTCGGGCTATAGAAACAAATAACGAACAGCAGGCTCTAAGCTGGTGAACTATCTCTTGAAATTGAGTTTAACTTTGAATAGATTAGAGTTATACATTCTAATCAAAGCTAAAGTAAAGAGAACTAAACATGAAATTACAACATCAGTCCAGAGTGGACCTAAGCTGAATCAATTCGGAGTATGAACAAAACGCAAGCATACTGGCTCAGAATAGAAAATGGGCTCTAGGCTGTTTGGTCAACTCAGATTAGAAAAAGTCAACAAATATTAAACGAGCAAACTAGATTACGATGGTCAAATAAAGTCAAACTCAGATTGGATAATGAAATCAGATTGCGACTTCGATCAGCTTATAACAAAAAAAATCAGACCGCGACTTAAAATCATCTCGGGAAAAATAAACAGATCACGAACTTGGCTCAATAAGTACTAATATCTTAGAAGATTTCTTTAGTCTGAAGCAATCAAAAATATTTAAGGAAACATTCCAGAGACAAAAACATATAAACTTCTTGTAAGCTACTAAAACGAAAGCACGTAAGCTGCTTGTAAGCTACTTACAGAACATCCCAGAATTTTCAAAAAGGGAAACTGGATCGAACATCATAAAATATTTTCTAACAAACTTTTCTGAATCAAAACTCTAGCAAACCAATAATTTCTCAAGAAATCATCTTTAACTCAACTTTGTGTTTGAAAAACTTCAAAAACGTTTCTCAAACCTTTAAAACTCCATGCAAGATAGAAATCAATATATGTTTCCAAAGTACAGCAAGAAACATAGTTTACTTGCCTCAACTGATGAACACGGCTAACAGAAATCTTCTAGCGTTGCACCACTTACAAGCGAGATCCAGAAATTACTTTGAAAGAGTTGAAGTTTTCGATCTATTGGTGGAGAGCTCTTCGCCGCTTTAAAATGACAATCTTTTGAAAGAATTTGATTGTGGTGATTGTGAAGTGATGATACGTGTATTTAAAGGAAACAGAAAGCATGAGCTCACCATTTAAAATATCTTTCAAAGCACTGATTCGTATAGAAGCAAGCATAAACCGAACCGGATTTTAAAATAGGCCGAACCGTTCTTGTTAGTATTCGACCGGTCAACTCCTGCGAACCGGGTTCCTGTTCTAATCTGAAAATTCAGCTTGGACAAAAACTGAATCGCTTAATTGAAGCTGAAGAAGGTACTGAAATTAGCAAATTAAACTCTTCAAACATTTAGATCTATCATTGCGGATTTACGGATTTCCTGGACTTACACAATCCATCCAAAACACTGAGAAGGTGAGTTTAGAATTTGCTTGCCGTTGTTCTCACCTTGGGCCTTTGAAGAAAGCAGTCTATTCTTCCTCTACCCATGTACCGTGATTATTACTAAGAGCTGCTGCATTTGATCCTCTGTTGGATTTGTTTATAGTCCCTTGACAAATCACAGTTTGCCTGTCCTTCATGCATCCATAAAATTTACATTCTCTTGGATCTACTGACTCATCTCTATCTTTCTCTGTACTCTGTAGATACTCGACTCAACAGAGAAAGCGGTCGAACTGTTGAAAGTAATGACATAATAATCTAGATTCATTTATCTAGATACACTAGGTAGATGAAAGGTTTGGAATTAAATCATAATGCATGTACTAGGTAGATGAAAGGTTTGGAATTAAATCATGATGCATGTACTAGGTAGATGAAAGGTTTGGAATTAAATCATGATGAATGTACTAGGTAGATGAAAGGTTTGATACATGCATAGAAAATAGTATAAATACCACATCTATCCTAAACATTTGTATGAGTGAGTTGAGTGAAAAGAGAAATACAATTGAAAGAATTTCTCCTCCATCTTCTCTTATATTCGTGAGTTTCTAAGTGAAAAATCTCCAATTTCTAACAAATTGGTATCAGAGCCTCTTGAGAGCTTGAAGAAAAGCTGTCTACCGGAACTCCCTTCCAAGTTCCACCTATCACCAAAGATAATTATGATAATTGGTGTATAAGAATGAAGGCTTTTCTTGGAGCCTATGAATGTTGGGACCTTGTGGAGAAAGAAGTCGAGGGTGATGATGCTGCTGCCAAGAAGAAAGATCAAAAGGATCTTACACTCATTCATCAAAGTTTGGATGAGAAGATGTTCGAGAAGGTTGCTAGTGCAACCACTTCCAAGCAAGCATGGGATGTTCTTCAAGCTTCTTTTCAAGGAGTTGATAAAGTCAAGAAAGTGCGTCTCCAAACTCTACGAGGTGAGTTTGAATCCTTACGCAAGACTGAATCTGAATCAGTTTTAGATTATATTTCAAGAGTCTTGGTTGTCACTAACCAAATGAAGAGATATGGAGAAGATTTGAAGGATGATCGAATCGTTGGAAAAATCCTACGATCGTTAGATTCAAAATTTGATTACATTGTTGTTGCCATTGAAGAGTCCAAGGATTTGGACACCATGACTGTTGATGAACTTTCCGGATCAGAATCCTTACGCAAGACTGAATCTGAATCAGTTTTAGATTATATTTCAAGAGTCTTGGTTGTCACTAACCAAATGAAGAGATATGGAGAAGATTTGAAGGATGATCGAATCGTTGGAAAAATCCTACGATCGTTAGATTCAAAATTTGATTACATTGTTGTTGCCATTGAAGAGTCCAAGGATTTGGACACCATGACTGTTGATGAACTTTCCGAATCACTGCAAGCTCACGAAGAAAGATTGAAGAAGCCTCATGAATCGGTGGAACAAGCTTTGAAAGCAAAGCTAACCTTGAAAGAGAAGGAGACAAATAATGGAACGTCCCAAAGAGGTCGAGGACGTGGAGGTGGTAGAAATCAAGGCCAAGGTAGAGGCCGTGGTGGTTATGGACGAGGAAGAGGTGACAATAATTTTCACAACAATGAATCAAGCCAAAACTTCAACCAAGGAAGAAGGTCCAAGAGGAGGAGGTAGACAAACTCAACAAAGGTATGGTAAGTCAAATGTTGAGTGTTATAATTGTCATAAGTTTGGCCATTACTCTTATGAGTGTAGAAATAATGTGGAGGAGACGAATAATTTCGCGGAAAACTCTACC
>KV014936.1:9396-31175 GCA_001598015.1 Dorcoceras hygrometricum | reverse complement strand
TTAAAGGAACTTTATCTCCCACAAGAAGGTCCGACAAAGATTTTTGTTGATAATAAGTCCACCATTGCTTTGGCCAAAATCCTGTATTTCATGATAGGAGCAAGCACATTGATACTAGGTATCATTTCATTCGAGATTACATAACAGAGAAAGAAGTGAAGCTTGAGTATGTGAAGTCTCAAGACCAAGTTGCCGATATCTTTACAAAGCCTTTGAAGTACGACGCATTCAAGAAGTTACGTGCATCTCTTGGAGTGATGAATCTAGCTTAAGAGGGGGTGTTGAAAGTAATGACATAATAATCTAGATTCATATCATCTAGATACACTAGGTAGATGAAAGGTTTAGAATTAAATCATAATGCATGTACTAGGTAGATGAAAGGTTTGGAATTAAAAAATCATGATGAATGTACTAGGTAGATGAAAGGTTTGATATATGCATAGAAAATAGTATAAATACCCCATCTATCCTAAACATTTGTATGAGTGAGTTGAGTGAAAAGAGAAATACAATTGAAAGAATTCATCCTCCATCTTCTCTTATATTCGTGAGTTTCTAAGTGAAAAATCTCCAATTTCTAACACGAACACAGCCTAGCAAGCACTGGACATGCAAATACTCGAGCTATGCAGGTATACTCTCAGAGTATGAAAACATCATGCTTCACGTGGCTACTGATGTTTGCAATGACATGTATTTTCAGGATGGTAGTGCTACTTATTCGTCTTACTTGAATCCTTTTTCAACTTCTTTTTTGGCGGGTCTTTGTAAGGTCCAACTTTGTTAGATTTGACAGGTACTTTTTCAATTATATGTAAAAAATGAAAAAAAAAAACCAAAATAATGCAGATCCTTCTTGATGGAGGATACCATTGATTCATAAGAAGAGAGGTCACATGAGATCGGACCACGGCAAAAATATTGTATCTTGGTACGAGAATAAATTGAAATTATTGTAGTAGGATAAAAATGAAAAAACAAATATAAGTTGTATGACTAAAAATGTAATTTTTTTAATAGGATCAAACATTGAACATGTGCAAATTTAATAACAAAAACTATATGTCCTCCATATCATTTACAACCGAGTTATATTTCTTTAAAAAGGCTAATTAAAGATGCTTTATTTCTAAAAATATGTTTCGAATTACACCCTCTAGTTTGCTATTTCTGGTGAAAAAGATATATCTATTTGGCTAAGCCTCACGAGTCCATATTCCACGAATTCTCAAGTTACTTCTATATTCCTTAAATATTTGGCTTTTTTGTGGTTGATTGGTGTTTAATTAATTAATATGACGAGAATTACGTTTTTGATATGTTATTTTTTAAAGATTTCGATCCCCTAATTATCAAAGATAATGGACAAATATTGAAAGACACCATAAGAACGTAAATAGATGAATGTATGAGAATGATTATAATATATATAAAAGAACCAAAATTAGTTACCCTTAATTAATAGGTGACAGCCATACGCATAAAAGGGAAACGAAATTTTGTGAAATGAAAGGGACCAACATGAATTAATGAGACTGATGGTTGACGTATGCCCACTGTCTTCCTTTATCCCATACCATACTAAAACCCCCTCTACTCTTTCACTAAACCGTACCCTTCGCCAGCTTCTCACCTTCCCCAAAAACATACCTCTTTTGTCCACCACTTCCCCACCTGTGGGTGGGGCTCCTCGCCCTCTAAATATTCATTTCTTCTGTCTTTGTAATCATTTGTTCCATGTCTACAGATTTATATATTGGATATATATATATATATGTACTTGGCTAAAATAGGGAGCTCCAACTATATATATATATAATATATTGTTTACTTAAAAAAAGAATAACAAACTACAAAATTTAAGTAGTTCTTTTAGGTCAACCAACTGATGACTGTTGGTGCAGACCAAAAGTGAATGAGTCAACTAGCTGTCCAGTGTAAATAGTACTGTGGAATGCCCAAGTCTTAAGAGTCACGTGTCCCGTTCCCCATCGTTAATTGCTTATGCTGCCTGCGTGCATCAACCCCATTAACCCAAAGACCCCATATTTTAGTTAATGAACCCCTGATTTATTGGCTTTGATTGTACAATCCCAAGTTATCCAGTCCCAAAAATGGAAAGGGCCATCATGCCACTGACACACAGCATTTGTTGGGAACATGCAAAAGAAACAGATGTTTGGGAGGAAAAATATTCCCATTCACTAAAAATTATGATCTGAATCCCTTTTGTGTATAGAACTCGATGTCATTGCAAGTATTGACAGAGCCAAAGCTACTTACACAACCAGTTTAGCCTCCCTTTGTGTTAATATCTCTGGAAAAGAATGAATTTGATTTGATAGATCTTTCCTTAAATGTGCCTCCATGATAACAGATGAACTGTGTCTTGTGGTACTCTTTGCTCTCCTTGTTGTCGAATGATATTTCTTTAGTGTCGTGTGTTACTATGCGTATACGTAGTACTTGTCATGCATGTTCTCTTCGAATAAGTACGATAGTTGATACGGCCAACGCCGGAGGTTGTGGAATATGAAATATTTTATCTCAAGTTTGATTTTTTCTTGGCAAGTCACTTTTTTTTTTGGGATATAATCCCTTTTCGTCTCTCCATCAGAAGATATTAAACATAACTTGTTTGCATATACAATGGCCTAGAGAGCAATGCTATCTCCGTCAACCGTGGCTTCTTTAAATTAATTAACAAGCTGTGTAGTACTGTGATAATTTCGTACATGCTTTCGTCATATGTCTATGTTTCAGAAATGAATATTAATTGCTTCACAAAATGTGTTAAAGAGTTACTGTTAGTTCCCTTCTTTGGTCATTACATTTATGGAATATTGTAGCTACTCAAAGAAATTAACTCTTTGCAGGTATATGTAATATCAAGAAATTTCGGATTGGTTTCACTGGACCGGCCGGCACAAGATCCGTATAAAATATGGAATTTCTTCTGTAGATAATTTTTCTGGAACAGAAGTTTAACACCTTGACATACATTGCTAATTTTATTTACCCTGTCCTGGTACTCTTTCTGGTAAGAAAATTTTACATTGGACATGCAACAGAATGCAAAAGGCGATTTGACTCATAGAAATTAAAGGAGATGAAATTTATATAGACGAATCAAGTTAAGACCAGCGGATCTAGGTAACTTGCAAGAACAAACTTGATGTCGAAATAATTAGAGACGTATCTAAATTCTGCAGTACATAGAAATTGCTACAAATTAAAACGATAAGTGAACACTGATAATTTCGATATTTAAGTAAGGTAACCTGATCATGCAACGTGACATCTATGATTACTTCTGCATTAGTTCTTGAAGAAATAAATCCATACTTCATCTTCTTCCTAATAAAATTAAAACATGCAGAAAAGTAAACATTTACTCTGGTAAATATTTAAGAATACCCAAGTCTAAGCTCCAAATCCAACTCCTCCTTTGAATCTTTGAGCAAACCCATGTTCAAATCCAACTTAACGAACTCTTTCGCCTTCCAAACTCTACTACAATCCTTTCTTCTCGAAAACTCGAGAATCCCCCCTATATTGCTATTCTTCTCACCAAGATCTCCTCCATGAAAATTCAAGAACTCGTGCTTATGCTCGACGCCGTGCGGAAAATTAAGTTCTTTGTTTAAAGAAGCTGAAGATGGTGAAGAACTATAGTAAGGTGAAAACTTAGATGCAGCAGGTGGTAGTAACCATGACGAAGAAGAAGAATAACTAGGGTTGGAATTAGGATTAGGGTTCGAGTTCGGATTATCCCAAGAATTAGGTGACAGCCTCATTCTTGCCCGATCTCTTCTGTGGACATTCATGTGCCCGCCAAGAGCTTGAGCGGACTTGAACTCTTTCTTGCAGAAGCTGCAGCTGTAGTTTCTCTGAGGCCACGAGAACCCATAAGCACGATCTTTTTCGAAGCTCAAGCTCGTGTTTTCCCAAGAATCCCTTAACCTCTGATGATCACAAGTAGCCCATTTGAATTTATCCATTGATCTCACAAGGAAAAATGCTCAGATTCAAGATGAACAAGAAAACTCATTAATCTTCTTGAAATGGGGAAGAGAAAGTTGGAACATTCAGGCTGAGTTTTGGATCAGAAACTTTTGAGGGATTATGAAAAGCTGTACTGGAGGAAAAAGGTAGTTTTATAATGGGGAGATTACATTACATATATATGTATGTATAATAAATATATATAACTGGATCATAAAAAATACATAGCAAACTTTTGAAATTATTTCTACATAGACTTCCGTATACTTTTTTATGTTGTCATGAAGCCATGCGTGTAATAAATTTGAATCCGTCCTGGCATGCATCACAGAATCTATTTACACTACAACAGTGTAGAGTTGGTTGTTTCTGAAATTAGGGTTTGCTTAAAGAATAAGTACACAAGCTTTGGATTGTTGCTTTATTGCCAAATGAAGGAGAAACCTAGTGGAGTTTTAAGCCCTCTGACATTATCATATGCTTTTAAGCAGACTTTGAGGCATCACAAAACTATTAGTCCTTTTTTTCTGGTTCACTTTCTCATCAAATTAGTACACAGTGTCCAAATTGAACATATACAAAAAAAAAAATATTTTTTGCATTATACATATGAGGATTGTGGATCCATAAACTGCATGAGCTGATGGGATAAAATCAAAGTTGGGGAATATAAAATATGTCGTGAGATACAGAATGCATTTCTTTTTTCAAAAAAAAAAATCTATATATTTTGTCTTCCCACAGTTTCGATCCAGGTAATAAAAGGTAAAACCAGAACTGATACGCTTGGAAAAGTTTCATGAGGTTATTCTTAAAAATAACTGGGACTAAAATTTATGAGATTCATCTTATGTAAGTTTTCTCAATTAATCATTCTGTTAGTTACATGGTTAAATAAATGGAGATAAGAAACATATGACTAATGCTTGTTTGGGGTAAGAGTATAGGATTAAATCATATCATATCATGTGTTCGGTGGGAGTCTTATTTATCTCACATTAATCAAATCATAAATATTTATTTCACATCAATTAAATATTTAATTATTTAGCTCACATCAATCAAATTATAATATAAATTGTAATATCCCTCGTGTCCTTCTTTCTATTTATATTTATTAACTTTTTCAATTGTTAAATGTAATTTATCTTTTTATCTCAAGTTAAATCAATCAAACTAAATATATTAATCTTATGAAACATTATTTATATCTAACTCAAATATTTTATGATCACACCGTTAATTATTCTATTATGTTATATCTCATTCATTGAATCAAATGTGCCATAAAGGATAATTTTCTATTCAGTGCTCCGTTTTATCTACGTTCCCAGTTAATTCAATCCCAAGCTTCTCATATTGTCGTGAGCTAGTTCATTTTACATGACATTCCCATGGTTAAAAAATGTAGAGAAAGATATGATTTGCCTTGAATCAATCTATATCATTCAATCAATATATAAAGATTACACGGAGAGGAAAATAAGGAAGCCGAATAACAACTTCCCTAAACAAATGGAATGGAATCAAAACAATAAATGAGATAATTATGGAGCTGATTTTCCGTTATCACCCCCCTTCAAGCAAGACGTCGGGCATGAAACGACTCGAAGCTTGGACCGAAAGAACTCAAACAAAGGACGTGCGAGACCTTTTGTGAATATGTCCGCGATTTGAAGGTTAGAGGCAACGAAGTGAGTGCTCAGCTTGCCGGCCAAAACAAGTTCACGGACGAAGTGAAAATCTATATCAATATGCTTCGCGCGTTTATGAGCCACCGGATTTTGGGTGAGAAAAATGGCACTATTGTTGTCGCAATAGAGACGTGGAGGTGAAGGCAGAGGAGTGCGAAGCTCGTGGAGAAGCGGGGTGAGCCACATGACTTCAGCGGCGGTGTTTGCAAGAGCTCGGTACTCCAATTCACAACTAGAACGGGCCACTGTTGGTTGCTTTTTGGCGCTCCACGAAACTAAGTTTCCGGCAAGAAATATGGAATAGCCGTAGGTGGAACGACGAGTCTCCGGACATCGAGCCCAATCGGCGTCGGAATAAGCTGCCAATTCGCAAGAGGAGCCACGAGAGAAAGATAAGCCATGGTTAAGGGTGCCCTTCACATAGCGTAAGATGCGCTTAACGGCCTGGTAATGATCATCGGTTGGAGTTTGCAAAAATTGACTGACCAAGTTTACGGCAAACGAGAGATCCGGGCGAGTGATTGTCAAGTATTGCAACGCACCAACAAGGGATCGGTAGTGTGTGGGGTCGGCATATGGCGAACCAGCACTCGTGAGAACATGTCCAGCGGCTAAAGGTGTAGAGACGGGCTTGGAATCCAAGAGTTGACGCTCAAGAATGTCTCTCGCATATTTGTCTTGACAAAGAAAGATACCCCCGTCGGTATACGCAACTTCGAGGCCCAAAAAGTAACCAAGACGGCCGAGATCTTAATGGAAAACTCAGAGTTGAGTCGTTTGATAAAGCGAGAGATGAAAGCTGGATCATTTTCGGTGAGAATAATGTCATCAACATAGACGAGAAGATATAATAGGAGAACTCCCACGAGTGTAGATGAAAAGGGATGTATCCGCTCGGCTTGAATAGAAACCCAAGCGAAGGAGAAAATCACTAAGCCGTTGAAACCAAGCTCGGGGTGCTTGTTTGAGACCGTAGAGTGCCTTTTTTAAACGACACACATGATTGGGAAAGTGGGGGTCGGCATAGCCCGGAGGTTGCTCCATATAAACCGGTGTAGTGAGAACACCATTTAAAAATGCATTTTTCACGTCTAATTGATGTAAAGGCCATTGACAATGAACGGCAAGTGCAAGAACGACACGAACGGTGGCGGCTTTGACAACGGGGCTGAAAGTGTGAGAGAAGTCGAAGCCAGGAATTTGACTGAAACCCTGAGCAACGAAACGAGCTTTATGGCGTTCGATTTTACCGTCGGATAAATATTTGGTTCGAAAAACCCACTTCGAACCAATGATGTTAGCACCGAGGGGCCGTGGAACAAGTTCCCATGTGAGATTAGAACGAAGGGCTTCCATTTCTTCGTCCATATCTGCGAGCCAATGAGCATGCTTGGAGGCAGATTTGTAACCACAAGGCTCGGTGTTAGCAACTAGGGCATGATGAAGGGGAGTGGCTGTGAGATCTGCAAAGTGCGGGGTTTAAAAATACCCGCCTTAGACCGAGTTGTCATAGCATGGCCGCCGGGGGGCTCGAGAGGTGGCAGCGGTGGAGCAGGTGCGGGGGCAGTGGTGATGAAGGAACGACTGGTGTGACATGAGTAGCAGGAGGACAGAGCGAACATGGAATCACATGTTGGTTAGAAGGTGGTACTGATGGTATGGCCTGTTCGTCGGGAGAAGACGTAGCATGTGGCTCAATAAATATGGAGACATTAAGCCTGGATAGCTCAGGAGACGGAACCTGTGCAGCGAAAGGAAACACCATCTCATCAAATTTGGCGTGTCGTGTGATATAGACCCGAGAAGTGGTAGGGTCGAGGCACCGAAACCCCTTGTGATTCGAACAATAGCCAACAAATATACATGGGCGGCTCCGAACAGAAAATTTATTTGTTGCATAATCTCGAAGACAGGGGTATACTCGACAACCAACGGATGAAAATTTCCGTAATTCGGTGGAGTATGAAATAAAGCCTCAAATGGAGAAATTTCCTTCAAGATAGAAGAAGGCAGCCGGTTAATAGTGTAGACGGTGGCACTAAAAGCGTCAACCCACATAGAGGTGGGGAGATGAGCATGAAATAGCATAGCGAGGCCCGTTTCAGTAATATGACGATGCTTGCGCTCGGCTCGTCCGTTTTGAGATGGCGTGTAAGGACATGATACGAGATGTTGAATGCCTTTAACACGAAGAAAGTCTTGAACCTGCTTATTTATAAATTCTTTTCCACCATCACTATGAAATTTCTTTATGGAACAATTAAATTGATTTTCCACCAGAGCCACAAATTTCCGGAAATTGACAAAAAAATCAGACTTGTGCACAAGCGGATACAACCACGTAAAGCGAGAGAAATCATCAATAAAGATCACGTAATATCGAAAATCAGAAGTAGAACAAACTGGAGCAGGCCCCCACAAATCACAATGAATTAACTCCAAAACACAGGAAGCACGTTTTTCATTTAACACAAATGGTAAACGTGTACTTTTAGCCAATTGACAAGAAGTGCATAATGATGTTTAGGCAATAACGAAGTATCACTCAAATATCCCAACTTATTTAATAAGGAAATTGCAGACGACACATGCCCAAGTCTAGAATGCCATAACTCAAAAGAAGCACGTAAAGAATTTCTCTTCAAATCAGCAATCAGTGCAGGCCGAGGAGGCGCCAAAACATAAAGACCTTGCTCACGACGGCCTTTTGCCAGCACTTCTTTGGTGTGACGATTCTGAATAGTAAATGAAGAATTAGTGAACAACATATCAACCGGATAGTCGGAGGTAAGCTTACTAATAGAGAGCAGATTCTTAGTAAGACTCGGCACAACCAAGACGTCCAATAATTTGAAAGAATCTGAAATACGAGAGTTACCAATACGTGAGATAGAAATATTAGCACCATTACCAACAACAACTCGATCCGTGCCGGAGTAGAGTTGAGATTCATCCAAAGAGTCAGAGACTGGAGTCATGTGAGCCGAAGCGCCCGTATCAAGAAACCAATCAGAAGTGTCGGGCTGAGAGATGGAGCAGCCGGCTGAGAAAGCTTCGGCCAAATGAGCGGTATTCTACGGAGGGCGTTGAGCATAGCGTTCGGGACAAGCATCCGCATAATGGCCTTCAAAATGACAAATTTGACACTTAGGCGGACGACGGTTGTTTCCACGACCACACCCGCGAGAGTTTAGAGAACGGTTGCCACCACCATTTCCACGGCCACGAGAGGAAGGACCAGATTGGTGTGGTGCAGGGCCTGAGCGTCAGCGCTGACCGTAGAATTCCACAGATGAAGCTCCGGAGGTGTCGAGAGAGTCTTGAAATAGGGAGAAACTCTCGGCCTTGGAGAGGAGATCCCGAAAAATCGGGAGTGGGGTGAGTGCCATCTGAGCAGCGGAGAAACTTGAGAAGGATGAGCCAAGCCCGCGAAGAAACCAATGGGCTTTATCGGTTTCATCAACCGGACGACCAATAGCCGCAAGTTGGTCGCATAGAGATTTGAATTGACGCCCGTATTCGGAGATCGATCGGTTACCTTTCTTCATGAGTTGCAAATCGTCTTTAAGACGAAGTTCACGAGATTTGGAGCGATGGCTAAAGGCCTCTTCAAGTGCAAGCCATACAGACCGTGAGGTTGTACACCCGATCACCTCGGCCATGGACTCTTCGGTGAGAGAGGAGAGTAGTAAACTGAGCAGACGCTGGTCTTGTGTATGCCAAGCAAGTAAGCACGGTTCGAAACAGAAACGCCGGCTGTGTTTTGAGTGGTAGGGGAAGGGGCCGGCTTGCTGCCATCGATGTATCCTAGCAAGTTTTGGCAAGCAAGGATGAGCGTAATCTGATTTTTCCATAGCAAGTAGTTGGATGATGTAAGTTTGATGGTAATCATATGGATTAGAGTGGAGTAGGGAAGAGCATCGGCATCTTGAGCCATGGCCGGATTGAAGCAGCGAGGGGAGGGAGAAGGCTGCTGCAGCGTGGAAGGCTAAGGAAGGAGAGGATTGGTTAGGTTGATATCATGTAGACAAAGATATGATTTGCCTTGAATCAATATATATCATTCAATCAATATATAAAGATTACACGGAGAGGAAAATAAGGAAACCGAATAACAACTTCCCTAAACAAATGGAATGGAATCAAAACAATAAATGAGATAATTATGGAGCTGATTTTCCGTTATAAAAAAAGACAGAAAATGAACATGTGACCCAATTATAAAAACTAAAAAGTACTACATTTTTTATAATGTGGATTATATTTTTTTCCAATTTATGTTAAAAAAATTGATATGTTCGTCATATAACTTGCACTTATTTTTTATTTTTCATGATATTTTCATTTTTAAAAAAAACTGTAGTCTCGGAACTTGTGCATCTCTCTCTTCTTTTTTCTTGTTCCCTTTTTGAGATAAGTGCAATAAAATTTGCCATAGCATGACAAATTATAAAAAAAATAAGTGCAATAAAAGTCACACGAGTAAAATTACAAATTCATTTTAACATGACAAAACTGTAATAAATGCAAGTACATGACGAAAAATATAATTTTACTCGCAATAACTGTTTCAACCTGTCAAAAGCAATTCTTTTCTCCTAAATCATAATACACTCTTGATAATACACACAACTTTTCTTGTTACTGTTGTCAACTCGCACGTCTGTTGTAAAGTATTGAACATAAAATATTTTCTTGAAATCATCTCAATAGCGTGCTCAAATTCACTGATAATTTGTCGCATTCCCACCAAATCATTGTTTCATCCCTTAGCATGTAAATAGCACATCTAGCTCTGTCCAGATCAGTCAGTTGCAAATATTCAAATATCTCTTGTAAGGATTTGATCCCACTCTCAGCAGCGAGTGGATCACTAGTTCCAGAAAATTCTTTGGGTCTTTGACTTCTAAATTTCTCTTGAGGATTCTCGTGACTGAATCCTCTGTTTGAAGATTGGATGTTCTCGTGGTTAGACTGATCCACGAGTCGTTCCAGCAATTGCGCCATACTTGCTGTGAGACCCGAAAGCTGATAAGATTAATTGAGTTAATTAATCAGGTTTTAGTGAGACCAGAGTTGAGCGTGATCGAATCTGGTAGATCAGCTTTGCGTTGTTAGGCTTGGAGAAGCTAGTCCTTAGAACAGTTTTGGAGAGTTAGAGTTTGGCGCGAAATCCATTCAGTAGTGAGTGCTGGGTCATCGATGAATGTTAGCGCTCAGCAGTGGTGACGTCAGCAGTTGTTGCTGCGTGGTTGTGTTCAGCAGTCGTAGCAAGATCTGTTATCGCTGAGCAGTAGAGAGTGCGCTAGCGTGTTTCAGCAGTGCGTGTTGGTACGTCGTCATTTGGATTAGTTGGAACGACAGCGTTTTGGATTAGCGAAGAAGACTCAGCTGTGAGTTGTGTTAGCGAGGATTTGGCATGGATATTATGTGTAATGCTGTGTTCTGTTATGTATTGTTGTTGCTTGCATATGTTTCGTGATTTATATGGCAAGCTGTTGCATTGCATACATATCTGTCATATTCAGTTCAGATCTTGTAGACCTTCGTTGTTGTTCTATTGTTCTGTTGCGTGCCAGGATGCGAGGGTGAGCGGCAATACCGCACTCTCATCTCCCTGCTGGATTTAGTTATCCACTATGAGCCGAGTGGTTAACTACCACAGTTCATGAGTTGGCAACGGCAGGTTGAGCAGTTGTGAAGCACCTAGTATCAGGTGTGGTGTAGAGATGAGTGGGTAATTTCCATATGCTTGTACACACACCGTGGCCACTATCTTTGCAGAATCTGTTGCCAGCTGTTGATTTATGCCTGAGTTCTTTGGCTCCCTGCTGTTTTTGTAGCCTTCGGCTATTGCCCTGTTCCTCATGCATAGCATCTGCAATTTTAATTGCATCTGTTGCTGTCTATTGCTATTTTCAGTTGCTCTCCGTACTGGGGTTTGACCCCGATGTCCCTCTGGGACTTGTGTTTGTTGCCTGTGTGTAGTTCCAGGTTTCCCAGGTTGCTCTGCTGGTCGTGCCTTTGACCCAGCTGGTGGTGCCCCAGGAGGTGGATAGAGTGTCCCAGTTAGCGTATAACATATATGTACTAGTACTGTTAGCCGGGGAATGCCCTATGCTTGTGGGATTCAGTTGTATGCTGTAGTACTTGTATTTATTTAAATGTTGTACTCTTGTACTGAGTATTTGTAAACTGAGATATTTTAAGTATGTTTATATTTTAAATTATATGTTTTAAACCGTCAGGCTTAAAGCGAAAAATTTTCCACTATTTTATTGCTTCCGCGTTGTGCTTTATGTGGTTTTGCTCTGATTTGTGCACGAGCCTGACATTTTTGGTATCAGTGCTTAAGCTGGGATAAGCTCGATTTCTTTCGATCACACTTGAGTCTAGGCACAGTGTTGTGTGTTGCATGTGCTTGATTATATGATCTATTTGCTGCATTTAATTGTGTTGTATCTGTTCTGTTGTGACCTTACCCTCTTAGTGTTTCTTAGATGCCGCCTTGACGTAGGGGTAGGGGTAGAGGTAGAGGGTAGATTCCAGAAGAGTCGGAAGGTCAGACCGAAGGTGATCAGCATAGTTCTCACCTCCGTGGACGCGGTAGGCGAGCTGAGGATGAGGTTGGGGAGTTGGCTGCTCGTGTGAACGATATGGAACTCGTTATGGCGAGGTTTCAGCGTATGAATCCTCAGGTTTTCAATGGGGATGAGTCTAGTGCTGATGCAGATTCGTGGTTGCAGCATGTCACGGGTTTGTTTAACCGTGTGCATTATGATGACGAACTCAAGTTGAGTCTGATTACTTTTCACTTGAGGAAAGGTGCGGAGCGTTGGTGGAGAGGCGCTTCGAGGACTTTGGAAGAGACTGGAGTGGGGATTTCGTGGTATAGTTTTTGCGCAGCTTTTCGCCAAGAGTATGTCCCGAAGTCCTATGTGAACGCTCGTGAGCATGAGTTTGATAACTTGGAGCAAGGCTCTATGTCTGCGAGAGAGTATGCCTGTATATTTTCTTCCCTTCTTGCGTATGTGCCGCATGTCGCTGGCCGAGAGAGAGCGAGAGAACTAGGTTTCTTGAGGGGCTGAATGAGGAGTTGTATTCATTGGTTTTGGCGAGTTCACCCAAGAGCTATGCGGAGGCGTTGGACAGTGCGATAGACATTGATGAGGGTTTGAGGAATCGTCGGTCTCGTGTTAGGCCGCAGGTGGCGCAGAGTAGTCGTCCAGTGGTTCCGGGAGTGCAACCTTCCTAGTCATCCCATCCACCCCAGTAGCAGCAGTTAGCTCAGCATTCGGGACGCCAGAGGTTTAGGCCTCGTGGCCACCAGTTCAAAGAAGAAGGCAGGTTCTAGTTCTTCGGGTTCTGGTAGTTCTAGCAGTGGTAGCCCTAGGGCAGAGTTTTGTGGTTTTTGTGGAGGCAAGCACCCTTCGACCCTGTGTGTTGGAGTGCAGGGTTCGTGTAACATCTGTGGACAGTATTGGCACTTTGCTATAGTGTGTCCATTGGCTGGATCTCAGCAAGCTACAACTTCACCCCAGGGTCGTGGTGGATCTTCTAGAGGTCGTTATTATTAGGTGCCTCAGTCTAGAGTGGGAGATACATAGTTTAGGCCGTTTCAGCAGCCTGGTCCGTCGCCTTTTGGACAGTCTTCCCAGCAACATTTCTCTGTTCCCTAGCAAGCCCAGGTGAATGCCATTACTAGGGAGCAAGCGGAGGGCACGCCGAGCGGAGTGATTGCAGGTATTTGCTCTGTCTTTGATTTTCCTGCACGAGTATTGTTTGATATTGGCGCATCGTATTCGTTTATTTCTGATGCATTTGTGGTTGAGAATGGTTTGCATACCACCCTTTTGCGCGATGTTGTCTCTGTTGCAACTCTGGCTGGCGCGAGCCTGTACTCCCGAGAGGTTTTGTTGAATGGTATTCTGAGATTTGGTGAGAATGTTTAATGGCGAATTTAATTCGTTTGGTGTTATGGGATTTAGACTATATAGTGGGAATGGATGTGTTGTCGAGTTTTAGGGCCTCGGTGGATTGTTTCCATGGCATTGTGCGTTTTAGGCCTCAGTTTGGCGAGAAGTGGAACTTTTATGGCCATGATTCCCAGTTGAAGATTCCTTTGGTCTCTGTGATGGAGATGTTTAGTCTGTTGTCTTTAGAGAATGCTGAATTTATGATTTATGAATTGGACGCATCTTCTTCTTCGTGTGTGGAGCTTAGTAATGTTCCGGTTGCTCGTGATTTCCCCGATGTGTTTGAGGAGGTTCCTGGTTTTCCTCCAAAAATGGAGATGACTTTATCATCGAGCTGGTACCTGGCATAGCTCCGATCTCGCGTGCACCGTATCGTTTAGCACCTGCGGAGTTGAGGGAGCTTAAGGTGCAGCTTGACGACTTGCTGGAGAAAGGTTTTATTAGGCCTAGCATGTCGCCTTGGGGAGCTCCGATTTTGTTTGTGAAGAAGAAGGATGGCACAATGAGGAGTGCATCGATTTTCGCCAACTGAATAAGGCTACTGTGAAGAATAAGTACCCTTTACCTAGGTTTGTTCGATCAGTTGCAAGGTTCTGCCATGTATTCGAAGATCGATTTGCGGTCGAGGTACCATCAGTTGCGGATTAGAGAGCAAGATGTTGCAAAAACTGTGTTTCGTACGAGGTACGGGCATTATGAGTTTTTGGTTATGCCTTTTGGTTTGACGAATGCCCCTGCAGTTTTCATGGACTTGATGAATAGAGTTTTTCGAGATTACATCGATCAGTTTGTAATTGTGTTTATCGATGATATCTTGGTGTATTCGAAGACTCTGATGGAGCACCAGGAGCATTTGAGGATTGTTCTCCAAACTCTTCAAAACTCGCAGCTGTATGCTAAGTTTTCTAAGTGCGAGTTCTGGTTGGATAGAGTTGTGTTTCAGGGTCATGTATTTCAGCAGATGGGATTTCGGTGGATCCCAGTAAGGTAGAAGCTGTTGTCAATTGGGAGCGTCCCAAGAATGTGTCGGAGATTCGTAGTTTCTTGGGTCTGGCTGGCTATTATCGTCATTTTATCGAAAGATTTTTTAGTATAGCTAAGCCGATGACGCAGTTGACCCAGAAGGACAAGCGTTTTGTTTGGACTGAGCAATGTGAGAGCAGTTTTCAGTTGCTCAAGGAGAAGCTAACTTCTGCGCCTGTGTTAGCTTTGCCGTCTGGTTCAGGTGGTTTTGTTGTTTGTTCAGATGCTTCGCTCAATGGATTGGGCTGTGTGTTGATGAAGAATGGTCGAGTCATTGCTTATGCTTCTCGGCAGTTGAAACCGCATGAGACTCGATATCCAGTTCAAGATTTAGAGCTAGCAGCCGTGGTCTTTGCTTTGAAGATTTGGCGCCACTATCTGTATGGAGAGCAGTTTGTGGTGTATTCGGACCACAAGAGTCTCCAGTATTTTTTTCTCAGTCAGATTTGAATATGAGACAGCGTAGATGGATGAAATTGCTTAAGGATTTTGATTATGAGATCCAATACCAGCCTGGGAAATTTAATGTAGTGGCTGTTGCCTTGAGTAGGAAAGCTCAAGTGGCGATGCTTGCATCTGTGCAGATTTAGAAGGTGCATGAGCATTTAAGCACTACTGGTTGGCGTTTTTACCCAGCTGAGGATTATGTTGTGGTGTCTTCTTTCCAAGTTGAGCCACAGATTGTAGCGAGCATTAGAGCTGCTCAAAGGACAGATCCTTCCATCCATGAGCTCAAGTTGAAGGTTAGAGCTGGACAGCTTGAGGAGTATTCTATCTCTTCTGATGGTTGTTTGAGATTCCGTGGCAGGTTGGTTGTGCCAAATCCGATTGATTTGAAGGAAGAGATCCTTAGAGAAGCGCACTGCAGTCGGCACAGTGTTCATCTAGGCGTGAGGAAGATGTATTATGCCTTAAAGTCTCACTTTTGGTGGGCTGGTTTGAAGAGAGACGTTGCTGATTTTGTGGCTAGATGTCTGAATTGTCAGCAAGTCAAGGCTGAAAGGATGAGACCTGGTGGTCTATTGCAAAGTCTGGAAGTGCCCCAGTGGAATTGGGAACACATAGCGATGGATTTTGTGACGCATATGCCTCGTTCCAGCAGAGGATGCGATGCTGTGTGGGTTGTTATCGACAGATTGTCGAAGTCTGTCACTTAATTCCCTATGGCATGACGTTTTCTTTGAAGAAAATGGCGAAGCTGTACGTGGATTTTGTGGTGCGTTTGCATGGTGTGCCTGTTTCCATTGTCTCAGACAGAGATCCGAGATTTACTTCCAGGTTTTGGAAGAGTTTGCAGACAGCTTTAGGTACCAGATTGGCTATGAGTACAGCGTATCACCCCCAAACAGATGACCAATCTGAGAGGACTATCCAGATTTTGGAGGATATGCTAAGAGCTGTAGTGATGGACTTTGGTGGTAGCTGGCAGGATTCACTGTCTTTGGTTGAGTTTTCTTACAATAACAGCTACCAAGTGACAATTGGTATGGCACCGTTTGAAGCACTGTATGGCAGAAAGTGCAGGTCGCCTGTGTGTTGGGAAGAAGTAGGTGAGAAGCAGTTGCCTTCTCCATAATTTGTGCAGCAGATGAGAGATCATGTAGATCTGGTTCGCCAGCGTATGAAAGCTGCACAAGATCGCCAAGCCAGTTATGCAAATAAGAGGCATATGCCTTTAGAGTTTCAGGTTGGTGATCGTGTTTTCCTGAAGGTTTCTCCTTTTCGTAGTGTTTTACGATTTGGTCTCAAGGGTAAGTTAGCTCCTCGTTATGTTGGATCATATGAGATTGTTGAGAGGATTGGCCCTTTGGCATATCGGCTGTTGTTACCACCAGATTTGTATTCCTTACACGATGTGTTTCATGTTTCGATGTTGAGGAAGTATGAGCCAGATCCCTCTCATGTGTTGAGGACAGACGAGGTAGAGCTTGATCAGACTTTGAGCTATGTTGAGTATCCCTTGCAGATTCTGGATAGGAAGAAGAAACAGTTGAGGGACAAAACCTGTCCTTTGGTGATGGTTCAGTGGAGCAAGCATGGTAGAGAGGAAGCTACTTGGAAACTGGAAGAGAAGATGCAGCGTGAGTGGCCGCATCTGTTTGAGTAAGCGTTGCCTCAGGTTCCAGTAGTTGGTTCTTTGTTATTTCCTGGTAGATGTTTGCTTAAGTTCTTTTCCCCAGTTATCTTGAACTCTTGTCTTGGAGTTGATTGATTTCGAGGACGAAATCCTATTTTACCGGGGGAGAGATGTGAGACCCGAAAGCTGATAAGATTAATTGAGTTAATTAATCGGGTTTTAGTGAGACCAGATTTGAGCGTGATCGAATCTGGGAGATCGGCTTTGCGTTGTTAGGCTTGGAGAAGCTATCAGGTTTTTTTTAGTCCTTAGAACAGTTTTGGAGAGTTAGAGTTTGGCGCGAATCCATTCAGTAGTGAGTGCTGGGTCATCGCTGAATGTTAGCGCTCGGCGGTGGTGACGTCAGTAGTTGTTGCTGCGTGGTTGTGTTCAGCAGTCGTAGCGAGATCTGTTATCGCTGAGCAGTAGAGAGTGCACTAGCGTGTTTCAGCAGTGCGTGTTGGTACGTCGTCGTTTGGATTAGTTGGAACGAAAGCGTTTTGGATTAGCGAAGAAGACTCAGCTGTGAGTTGTGTTAGCTCTCTGCTGTGTGAGAGATCTGTTGTTGCGTTGCGAACAGATGTTGGTTAATTGTTCAGCAGTGAGTAGCGGGTGATGTGTCCAGTTGCTACAGTAGTTCTATGCGACGTCGTTTGATTTTAGTGATCGCTTTTTTGGCGTAGATTGAAATCTGTTGCAAGATCTGTTTGCGAGCGTGGATATCAGTTGTGATAGCTTAAGTTGCCGGTGGATCTGTTCCCAGTTGCTGTCAGCAGTGAGATTTAATAGGGAGCTTGGCCTTGTTCTCTATTATTGCTTCCCGACACTTGGAATATTTCCCGATAGCAAGCTTTGTCGCGATACCCTAGCTACTGTTCACCGAACCTTATCTTCTTCGATTGCCGATGGTAGACAACTCCGATTGAAGTAAGAGTGGTAGCGTTGGACTCCTCTTGTTGAGACGCTTCGTTTGGATATTTCTTTCGGACGTTTGCTTGAATATGGTGAGGTGCACGAAGACATCTCCCTTGTGTAGTCTGTTAGCATAAGCGTCGGGTTCCGTCCTAGCTTTTTGGGGTAAGTGTTCAGATTCTACCTTGTGTTGTTTAGAGCTCTCTGCTGAGTTATATGAGGTAGAATAGAGCTGGTTGAGTTTGTAGCTCCCAGCTGTTGCTTTTCTGTGCTTCGGTCCTTGAGCAGTTGCTTGTGTTGGCTTAGCAGGTGGTGGATCTGCGTTGCTTGGACCCTGTTTGTAGTAATTGTTTCACAAATATTTGAGGTACGGATGTGAACTTGTTTTACAGCGAGGATTTGGCGTGGATATTATGTGTAATGCTGTGTTCTGTTCTGTATTGTTGTTGCTTGCATATGTTTCGTGATTTATATGGCAAGCTGTTGCATTGCATGCATATCTGTTATATCCAGTTCAGATCTTGTAGCCCTGCGTTGTTGTTCTATTGTTCTGTTGCGTGCCAGGATGCGAGGGCGAGCGGCAATACCGCACTCTCATCTCCCTGCTGGGTTTAGTTAGAAACTATGAGCCGAGTGGTTAACTACCACAGTTCATGAGTTGGCAACGGCAGGTTGAGCAGTTGTGAAGCACCTGGTATCGGGTGTGGTGTAGAGATGAGTTGGTAATTCCCATATGCTTGTACACACACCGTGGCCACTATCTTTGCAGAATCTGTTTCCAGCTGTTGATCTATGCCTGAGTTCTTTGGCTCCCTGCTGTGGTTGTAGCCTTCGGCTATTGCCATGTTCCTCATGCATAGCATCTGAATTTTATCTGTTGCTGTCTATTGCTGTTTTCAGTTGCTCTCCGTACTGAGGTTTGACCCCGATGTCCCTCTGGGGCTTGTGTTTGTTGCCTGTGTGTAGTTCTAGGTTTCTCTACTGGTCGTGGCTTTGACCCAGCTGGTGGTGCCCAGGAGGTGGATAGAGTGTCCCAGTTAGCGTATTGCATATATGTACTAGTACTGTTAGCCGGGGAATGTCATGTGCTTGTGGGATTCAGTTGTATGCTGTAGTACTTGTATTTGTTTAAATGTTGTACTCTTCTACTGAGTATTTGTAAACTGGGATATTTTAAGTATGTTTGTATTTTAAATTATATGTTTTAAACCGTCAGGCCTAAAGCGAAAAATTTGCCACTGTTTTATTGCTTCCGCGTTGTGCTTTATGTGGTTTTTCTCTGATTTGTGCACGAGGCCTGACACTTGCTATTACATGCGTATTTCTCGTGGTTAGACTGATCCACGAGTCATTCCAGCAATTGCGCCATACTTTCTATTACACGCATATTGCTGTTAGAACTATCTTCTTCTTTCATATCTTCTCTCCTTCCTCTTCCTGTCATATCTATACCATAGCCCAAATCCACGACAATTCTATTAAAAGGATCTTTACTCTGAAAATAAAATAAACGCACAGTTTAACTGAAGCGGTGGGCGTCGACTGTCTCAGTGTTGGCTAAAGTGGCCGATCCGGATCCCGTTTCCCAGGGGCGCATCGGAAGTTAAAAATTTATCCCGAGATACGTTCAATACATTACAAATAATCAACGATAAACATACATAGGATGTTTGAATCGTTACCTTGCTGGCGTCTAGGCGCCTGGCTCCGACCAGTTTCACAAGGAAACCGGCACTTCAAAAGGTAGGCGACGGTAGATCGTTTAATAAGGTCCACGACCGGAAGCACGATTCCTCCGTCAATCTGCACTAGAAGATCTGACGGATTTTGGCACGATCGGATTCTTCTCGTTGTGCTGATCGAAACAAGTCCGACCACGCGAAAATAGGGCGACGGCGACGGCGGCCCGCGGCTGGCTGCCGCCGGCATTGGGCGGTCGGCGGCGAGGAGGAGAGGGGCGGCCGAAATTATGGAGGCTAGGGTTTGTGTAGTGTTGTGATGTGTAGCCCTAGGTCTAGCATGAGTAGACCAATGATGAGAAGATCTGACGGATTTTGGCACGATCGGATTCTTCTCGTTGTGCTGATCGAAACAAGTCCGACCACGCGAAAATAGGGCGACGGCGACGGCGGCCCGCGGCTGGCTGCCGCCGGCATTGGGCGGTCGGCGGCGAGGAGGAGAGGGGCGGCCGAAATTATGGAGGCTAGGGTTTGTGTAGTGTTGTGATGTGTAGCCCTAGGTCTAGCATGAGTAGACCAATGATGGGCTTCCACTAGTCCAATGGGCCTGGGGCGGGCCCAGGTCCATGTGAACATTCGTTTCGACCGTACCACCGCGGCTTCATCATAATTCCGATCGACGATCAGATCGGACCGATCGAATCAGTTTACAAAACTGAATATTATGATGCGAAAACAATTTTTCAGACCACCTAGTCCAAAATTACAGTTTAGCCCCTCAACTTTTGGGAAATCGCAATTTGACCTCTGTTGACTTTTAGGAAGTCGCACTCCCTAAAATCCTCCTCCTATGCTCAACACGTTGAGCTCAGTTTCCATGCAGGAATCATGAATCCAGTACTTGTGTGACCCTAAATGGTTCAGGGATACAGCTAGCCGTGGGCCCACAACCATTGTGACTCCGAAATCACAATTTCGGACTGACCCATTGGATCATGGTAAAGCACCTAGCAACATCGCCCCATGATCCCCTAGGTATCACTAATAGTGCCTGCAAGAACCAGTTGGTCGTGGTTAGCGTACAGTACGGTCCTTTCAACACATATATCCCGATCAGATCAACGACCATTGGTAAATCGAGAGTCGCTAAAGATCCGATAGCTATGCATAAATCTTGGAGATCAAATAGTGACATCGCGAGTGTTACTGGGCAAACTCATTTACCTAAAACACATCCAGTACTCTGGCCATAGATTTATCACACTATTGTCTCCTCAGATAACATAGGATATCCACGCATGAAAGCGAGCGGTGAATTCTCGACAACGAAGCATCGACTCCTACATGCATCAGGACCTCACCCAATCCCACCGCCTAATGACCCCAAATGAGTCGGCAAACGAGTCAAAGTGAGGCGTCTATAATGTAGAGTCTCAATGACGTTTCGAGTAGTGAGTACTAATCAGTACAACCAAGACCTCGGACTTATCCACTCGACAAATGGTAATCACTTGGAAAGTCCGAACGAGGGTAGTTCGATAGATCATCAGGTCACTATCCATCTGCATGCTCAGAACATCACAATGTTCCCTACCAATGAAATATGGTACTTCACATCGCAGATGCTAGTCTCAAGCTCGGGCGGCCTTATCCTCATTTTGACGGCCCAATCGACTAGGAACGAATTCAGAATACACAGTGACTATTAGATGTGTTTCATGATAGCCATCATATCAACTATCACATCTAACATACACTATGGTGCATTCTAGGTCTTTATCCAACACAATTGTTACATTATAATCACAATGAAGATAAAGAATGCCATAAATAAAAGCGTATTTCATAAATAAATATTGTCATATACAAGAGTCTATAAAACCCACACGCCACAAGTTGGCTAGTTGGGCATCTATTCTAACAATCTCCCACTTGTCCTATAGCCAACTACTCATCAGAAGCAGTCCCATTGTTTCGCGATGTTTTCAAACAACGGTCCTGGCAAGGTCTTCGTAAGTGGATCAGCTATGTTGTCCGTAGAGGCAACTCTCTCAACTGCTATGTCACCTCTAGCCACAATATCCCGGATTATGTGGTATTTCCTCAGTATATGTTTGGATCTTTGGTGAGACCTAGGCTCCTTTGCTTGCGCAACGACACCCGTGTTGTCGCAGTACACCGGGACTGGACCAACTCCATCAGGAATGACGCCCAACTCTTGGACGAAATTTCTTATCCAAACCGCCTCCTTAGCAGCAGCTGATGCTGCAATGTACTCAGCCTCAGTGGTTGAATCCGCGATGGTGTCTTGCTTGGAACTCTTCCAAGAGACAGCACCACCATTGAGCATGAATAAAAATCCAGAGGTTGA
>KV014935.1:43723-60040 GCA_001598015.1 Dorcoceras hygrometricum | reverse complement strand
ATGACTTTTTTGATCAGTTGTAGGGATCAGCAGTGTACTATAAGATTGATCTGCGATCTGGTTATCATCAGTTGCGGATTAGAGACACTTAGGTGGCGAAGTTGGTTTTCAGGATGAGATACGGGCACTATGAGTTTCTGGTGATGCCTTTTGGATTGACGAATGCTCCTGGTGTCTTCATGGATTTGATGAATCGCGTCTTCAATGAGTACATCGATCAATTTGTGATTGTCTTCATAGATGACATTTTTGTGTACTCGAGGAGCTACAGAGAGCATAAAGAGCATTTGAGATTGGTGTTGCAGAAACTGAGAGACTCACAGCTGTATGCGAAGTTCAGCAAGTGTGAATTCTGGCTGGATAAGGTAATATTTTTGGGTCATGTCATATCTACAGAAGGTATTTCGGTGGATCCTAGTAAGGTCAAAGCAGTTCTTAACTGGGAATGACCTAGGAATGTTTCTGAGATCCGTAGTTTCTTGGGTGTGGCTGGCTATTATAGACGTTTTATCGAGAAGTTTTCCTCGATAGCCAAGCCGATGAGGAAGTTGACCTAGAAGGATAAAAGATTTTTGTGGACAGATGAATGTGAGTCAATTTTTCAGTTGCTTAAGAAGAAGTTGACTACTGCTCCTGTGTTGGCTTTGCCTTCGGGTTCTGGAAGTTTTGTTGTTTGCTCTGATGCTTCTCTTAATGGTTTGGGCTGTGTATTGTTGCAGAACGGGCGAGTGATAGCTTATGCGTCTCGATAGTTGAAACGCCATGAGACGAGATACCCCGTTCATGATCTAGAGTTGGCTGCCATTGTTTTCTCCTTGTAGATTTGGCGTCATTACTTGTATGGTGAGCAGTTCGTGGTGTACACTGACCACAAGTGTTTGAAGAATATCTTCACTCAGTCAGATCTGAACATGAGGCAACGTCGTTGGATGGAGTTGCTTAAGGATTTTGACTATGAGATTCAGTATCAGCCTGGGCGGATGAACTTAGTAGCGGATGATTTGAGTAGGAAATCCAGCCTGCGATGTTGACGTCGATGAGTATATCCAAAGTCCATGAGGATTTGAGGACTTCTGGATGGCTTTTTCAGCCAAGTGACAGTATTTTTTGTGGTTTCTTCTCTTCAGGTTGAACCTGTAACGCCCAGAATTTTCTTTAGCCACGTTATACTCTAGTTCCGAATTCTGTTAAATATGTATATATATTTGTTGTTTGCTCGAATGGTATCCCCCACTTGCTGAGTGTTTCCCCAAATACTCACCCTTACTTCTCCACCCAGATAAGAATGAAGAGCAGGTAGAAGAAGAAGAACAAGAACAATTTTGGGGCTGGTGAAGATTCAGTTTCTGTTGATGTAATTATATTCCGCAATTTTCTCTAATTTCCGATGTAAAAACGAACATATTTTTGGATATGTAATAGACTGATTTGAGCTATGCTATGATGGCTTAATGTTTCACAATTTTTATAATTGTTTAATATTGCCGATGTCATGAGTCTCGGTCTCAGGGCGTGACAATCAGCCTTTCGTCTCTAGAGAATTCAGGTTTATGATCTATGCCCTTGATGTTTCTTGAGAATCATGGATAGAGTTGAGTGATGTTCCGATTGCTCGAGAGTTCCCAGATGTTTTCCAGGATGAGATTCCTGGATTTCCTCCGAGATGAGAGATTGACTTCAGCATAGCTGGTGCCAGGAATAGCCCCGATTTCTAGAGCTCCGTATCGGTTGGCGCCAGCTGAGCTGAAGGAACTTATGTAACAGTTGCATGACTTTTTGGAGAAAGGCTTCATCATACCGAGTGTGTCGCCTTGGGGAGCTCCGATTCTTTTTATGAAGAAGAAGGATGGATCTATGAGGATGTGTGTGGACTTTCGGCAGCTGAGTAAAGCAACGATCAAGAACAAGTATCCTTTGCCGAGGATTGATGACTTTTTTGATCAGTTGTAGGGATCAGCAGTGTACTATAAGATTGATCTGCGATCTGGTTATCATCAGTTGCGGATTAGAGACACTTAGGTGGCGAAGTTGGTTTTCAGGATGAGATACGGGCACTATGAGTTTCTGGTGATGCCTTTTGGATTGACGAATGCTCCTGGTGTCTTCATGGATTTGATGAATCGCGTCTTCAATGAGTACATCGATCAATTTGTGATTGTCTTCATAGATGACATTTTTGTGTACTCGAGGAGCTACAGAGAGCATAAAGAGCATTTGAGATTGGTGTTGCAGAAACTGAGAGACTCACAGCTGTATGCGAAGTTCAGCAAGTGTGAATTCTGGCTGGATAAGGTAATATTTTTGGGTCATGTCATATCTACAGAAGGTATTTCGGTGGATCCTAGTAAGGTCAAAGCAGTTCTTAACTGGGAATGACCTAGGAATGTTTCTGAGATCCGTAGTTTCTTGGGTGTGGCTGGCTATTATAGACGTTTTATCGAGAAGTTTTCCTCGATAGCCAAGCCGATGAGGAAGTTGACCTAGAAGGATAAAAGATTTTTGTGGACAGATGAATGTGAGTCAATTTTTCAGTTGCTTAAGAAGAAGTTGACTACTGCTCCTGTGTTGGCTTTGCCTTCGGGTTCTGGAAGTTTTGTTGTTTGCTCTGATGCTTCTCTTAATGGTTTGGGCTGTGTATTGTTGCAGAACGGGCGAGTGATAGCTTATGCGTCTCGATAGTTGAAACGCCATGAGACGAGATACCCCGTTCATGATCTAGAGTTGGCTGCCATTGTTTTCTCCTTGTAGATTTGGCGTCATTACTTGTATGGTGAGCAGTTCGTGGTGTACACTGACCACAAGTGTTTGAAGAATATCTTCACTCAGTCAGATCTGAACATGAGGCAACGTCGTTGGATGGAGTTGCTTAAGGATTTTGACTATGAGATTCAGTATCAGCCTGGGCGGATGAACTTAGTAGCGGATGATTTGAGTAGGAAATCCCAGCCTGCGATGTTGACGTCGATGAGTATATCCAAAGTCCATGAGGATTTGGGGACTTCTGGATGGCGTTTTCAGCCGAGTGATCAGTATTTCGTGGTTTCTTCTTTTCAGGTGGAACCAAAGATTTTTGCAGATATTAGAGAAGTGCAGATGACTGACCCGTATATTCATGGGTTGAAGATTAAGGCTCAGAATGGTCAGTCGGAAGACTTTACCGTTGCTTCTGATGGATGCTTGAGATTCCGTGGAAGATTGGTTGTTCCGAATATGATTGATTTGAAAAAGACCATCTTGAATGAAGCCCATTGTAGTCGCTACAGTGTGCATCCGAGAAAGAAGAAGATGTATCATGCCTTGAAGTCTCACTTCTAGTTGTAAGGTATGAGAAATGATATCTCTGGATTTGTAGCTCGGTGTTTGAATTGCCAACAGGTCAAGGTTGAGAATGAGACTTGGTGTATTTCTACAGAGTTTAGAAGTGCCTCAATGGAATTGGGAGCACATCGTCATGGATTTTGTGACTCACCTACCTCGATCGAATAGGAGATGTGATGCGACTTGGGTTGTTGTTGATATATTTTCGAAGTCAGCCCATTTCATTCCCTATGATGTGAGGTGTTCTATGAAGAAGATGGCTAGACTGTATGTTGACCATGTGGTTAGATAGCATGGAGTGCCGGTTTCGATAGTGTCCGATAGAGATCCAAGGTTTACTTCCCGATTCTAGAATAGTTTGCAAGAAGCTATGGGTTCGAGATTGGCTATGAGTACAGCTTATCACCTGCAGACAGATGGCCAATCTGAGAGGACCATACAGATTTTGGAGGATATGCTGCGAGCAATAGTGATGGATTTCAATTGAAGCTGGCAGGATTCTTTGTCTTTGGTCTAATTTTCGTATAACAATGGCTACCAAGTGACTATCGGGATGGCCCCATTTGAAGCGTTGTATGGTCGAAAGTATAGATCTCCAATCTGTTGGGAAGAGATTGGTGAGAAACAGATGTCTACTCCTGAATTTGTGCAGCATATAAAAGATCAGATTTAGTTGATTCAGAGTAGAATGAAAGCTGCACAAGATCGTCATGCGAGTTATGCTAACAAGAGATGCAGACCTTTAGAGTTTGAGGTTGGCGATCAAGTGTTTCTGAAAGTTTCTCCTTTCAAGAGAGTGATGAGATTCAGATTTAAGGGTAAATTGGCTCCTATATTCGTTGGTCCATTCAAGATTGTTGAGAGGATCGGATCTTTGGCATACAGATTACGTTTGCCTGCTGAGTTAGCAGCGATGCATTATGTGTTTCATGTATATATGTTGAGTAAATATGAGCTAGATCCGTCCCATGTGCTGATAACTGATGAAGTGGAGCTGGATTCTACCCTGGGTTATGTTGAATATCTAGTGCAGATTCTGGATAAACAGCTGAGGAATAAGCGTATACCGTTGGTGATGGTCCAATGGAGCAAGAATGGAAGAGATGAAACTACCTGGGAAGTTAAAGAAAAGGTGAGACGGGAGTGGCCTCATCTGTTTGAGCATTGACAGCGGTTTTCCAGGTAACCTTATAGCTTGTGTTTGTGTGATTTGAGTGCTTAGTACTGTTGATTTGTGGCTTTTGTTAAGAATGGAGACCTGCTAGGCAGATTGTTTGTGATAGGTTTCGGTGATTTTTTGGTGTTTTCTTGGTTCTGATATGTTGTTGAGGGTTGATTTCGAGGACGAAATCCTTTTCTAGTTGGGGAGAATGTGAGGACTAGAAATTTATTAATTGGTGATTAATCGGTTAATCAGATCTGGATGAGGATTAACCAATGGAGACGTTAGTTGTCGGGTTTTTAGATTTGAAAGAATTGGTTTTTCTGTTGGTGACTTCGGATATTCAGATCTGAGGTAGAACAGATCAGATGTGGACTGTTGGTCGCTATCAGTGGCTTGGAGAAGGTAAGTTATTAGGATTCCCACGTTAGCGCTAGCGAGAATCAGATTTGAGATGCCCCTCGTGTGTTTGAGCAATTTTCCTTGAGAGGGAAGTGAAGCAATGTTGTTTTGAGTATAAGCAATACGGTGTCGTTTGGTACATATCAGATTTGGCGTTGGCAGGGAGTGATTGGTACGACGTCGTTTAGCTAGCATCATATTTGAGTTGAACTGGACTCTGGTGTGGCATCGTTTGGTGAAAGTCATATGTTGGTCAATGGTACTGTGTGGACCGGTCCGGTTCGTGAGTTTGGAGTAGACCGGTGCGGTCTGAGGATTTCAGATTTGGTCAAACCTGGATGAGCGACCGGGTCTTTTATGCAAGATCTGTTGTTTTGAGCGGGACCCCTATGCTACATCGTTTTGCGATAACGCGACGTCGTTTGATGGTTGTGCGCTAGTATAGCGTAGCGAAGGTAGATCTGAGTTAGCGCTAAAATCTGAATAGCGCTCAGATCTGAGTTTGTCGGTGGTTGACTTTCACTGTAGCTTTGATTGGGAAATTAAATATAAGTGTCGATTAACACTTAGTATTTTTTCAACCCGACATTTCTTATCTTCTTCCCGAGAATCTTCGAAACCCTTACTGTTCATTCGAACCCTTTTCTCCGCCGATTTCCGTCGATTTACGCCGCCGTTTGGAGCAAGATTTGTGGCGCTGAGCTCTCCTTCCTTAGGGCTTTAGATTGATACCAGTTTCGAGCTTTAGATCGACGAGTGGAGGAAACACGAAGTAGTTGCAGGTTCGAGCATGTCAGGCCTCGTGCTCAATCAGAGTAAACCACATAATAAACGATAGCGAAAGCATTAAAAACAGTGGCTAAAATTTTTCTCTTTTGGCCTGACTTAGAAAACATAATTTAAAATACATTGATATTCAAAATACTGGTTTACAACGCTGAAAACCAATGCAATAACATAAAACGATACAACATGGAGTGACTTCCAATCAACACAGAGATGAGTCTCTCGCTAAACATAGATACAATACAATATAACAAATATATCATATATATCTACTACATATAACTGGGACACTCTAAAAGATTTTCCTTACTACAAATACATGACAATCATATAGGATATACCAAACTCGTAGGTAAGTGGTTAATCCCCTACGAAAATGCATCGCTTCCTATATGTTTCGACACTACACCTAATCTTGGAACTTAATGACTCTATAGGAGTCGGTAAACAAGTCAAAGTGCAGCGCTAGCACATAGAGTCTCAATGTTGTCCTGGGTCATAAGGACTAATGGTGTACAGCCATAAACTAGGATTTTCCGTTCGATAAATAAGAACCACATGGAAAATCCTATAGGGAGGGTTGTTTAGTGCACTCTACAAGGCGCACTTATTTGCATGCTTGGAATCCTCAAGTCCCCTAGCAATGAAACATGGTAATCACATCGCAAATACTAGTCTCTAGTTCAAGCGATCTTTATCATTCTTAGCGGTGGCCGAATCGACTAGGAACGGTTTAGAATACACAGTATTCCAAATATGAGTTTCATGATAGTCATCTCATGACCATCTCACATTCTTCTACTATTTGTATTCAAGGACTTTGTCTATGCAGCAACCAAGGGCATATAGATAGAGATGTTCCAGATAAAAAATTTCAAGTATCATTATAATAAATATTATCATACCTAGAGTTATTACATGATCCCTCGGCCAACACTTGGATCAACGGGGACCTAAATCTAACAAAAACCACTACAGCCAACTCCAGATAATGCATCGGGTAATTTTCTCATGCACCTTTAACTGCCTAGATTCATAAGAGATCACACGGTAATTTTGGTGAAGACAAATAAAAGAGATTAATAATCTCAAGGAACATTTGACAAGATCTGGATGGAGCTTACAATGTTGATTAAAGATATGTATGATAATATTTTAAAGGAATGAATTAAATATATATTGACGGGCTAAAATTTTTAAAATTGCATGTTTTTTGAAATGCACGCATGATGAGATTTTATGAAACGTCAAAGGAATGTTTTAAAGGAAAACCCGCGGGATTGAAGTGATTTGTGGCAAGTTTAATGATGGGAGCTAGTCGGGATATCGGGCCCGAGGATCCCTTGTTTTAATGTATTACGAGCCCATGGTCCATGTGATCACGACATGGTGAAGTGGCAGCATAGAGGTGTGTGGGATCCCGAGTTAAGGTCGGGTGAACCGCACCCACGTACGTTGGTTCTTTCAATTGATCAATCATACGTCCGCTCACATTTCACAGATACGACTCATACGTTTTTATGTCCTGTTACGTCATGCCTTATTATGTATGTCATATGATTATGATATGTTACGAACCATGTTTTACGACCATCCATGCATGCATGTTTTAGTGTTATTTTATTATGTGTATGTGACTGCATGTGGTTTTACTATACGTACTTTGCTATTTTAAAAGATAGAGCATGCTGGCCTTTAGGCTCACTAGGTTTAAATTATGCAGGTGAGACTGCTGATGAGTTTATCCCTAATGGCAGTGAGGACCTCTGAGCGTCCGTTGCAGCTGTACCCCGTGGCCACTTTGACTTTTTATCTATGTTATGATACACTTTTCAGTACTTTATTTGTCATGATCAGTTTAAGCTACTTTTACTTAATCTGGTTTTAAATAAGTATGGATGATTTTATGTTCCAAAATATTCATTTATTTATGTTTAAAGTAATGTTGAGAAATGTTTAAAGGAAACGAGCACTTTTTAGTTTATTTATTTCGCACATGATTTTAAAAAAAATTGTAGAGTCTGGTTCGTTTCAGTTGGTATCAGAGCCGACCTCGCTTAGTACGGTATGGTTCGGGGACGAACAAAGCGGAAGCTGCTGGGCATGTGATTTCCGGGGCTCAAAAAGAGGTCGGGGAGTGATCGCCGGTGCCAAGAGATTGCATGGATAATGAGCGGCTCCTGACAGGCTTCTAGAGGCGAAGGGGTACATGAATGAACCGATACCACACGAAATGAGAGGGATTACGAAACTGGGAAGTTATAGATGTAATTAAGGTTAGTTGAGTAAGGCTTATCAGTTTTAATTGGTATTACTCATACCAATAAGGTGCATCTTCTTTTCGAGAGCTCATCACTTAAAAACTCCAAAGTTAAGCGTGCTTGACTTGGGACAATATTGGCATGGGTGACCCCCAGGAAAGTTTCTCATTTGCGTGCGAGTGAGGACAAAACACGCTGGAAAGACCAGTGTTGGTACTGTGGGGATAGTCGTTAAATCTGAGGCGTCACAGTTGGTATTAGAGTGGTGGTTCTAGTGGGGTACTATCCTGCTGCGTGGAGCTCGAAAGTCGCACTACCAGTCCGTTTATTTTATAGTTTTACGATTCATGTTTATTTTTGCATGCTGCATGTTTATTTCTGCATGAGTTTTGCCTTGGAATTTTAAGAGTTAGACGCTTAGTCATGCACTTAGATTTACGTGAGAAGGTTTTTGGTGTACCTATATTCCTCCCAGATGAGACAGGAGTCAACAAAGTGATAGTACGCCTCCTCCTCCTCCCCCACCTCCTCAATTGACATCGTACGAGAGGGCTAGTGTGGATAGCTAGCCGGGATCACCAGGCTTTTGGAGAGACAATGGGAGTGACCCGGGAAGTCGCCTGAGGAGGACGCTGCTGAGAGGTTCCGCAAGCAGGGACCTAAGGACTTTTCTGGTACCACTGACCCACTCGTTACTGAGGAGTGGATCTGATCATTGTAGACCATCTTTGCTTATATGGGTCTCCTGGACGCTGACAAGGTCCGTTGTGCTATATATTCATGATGAAGGGAGATTCCGATCTTTGGTGGGAGAGCGCGGTGGTTGTCTGTTTCTGGAGAGCCTGACTTCGGAGAGATTCAAGGTTGTATTCTTGAGAAGTATTTCACTGCTGATGCCCGGAGCCAGCTTATCAGAGAGTTTATGAGTCTCCATCAGGGAGACAAGTCTGTGGCCGAGTATGTGCGGCGGTTTGAGCGGGGATGTCACTTTGTGCCCTCGATCGCGATAGTGGCGAGCGAGAAGTTGAGGCAGTTTACTGATGGACTGCGACCAGACATCCGCCATGATGTCAATATGGCAGACGTGGCTACTTACATGGCAGCGGTGAACAGGGCGTACCGGTCCGAGAGAGGCCGGAAGGACATGAGAGATGACTTTTAGAGGAAGCGGCAGTTACAACAGGGGTCAGTCTTCGCAGCAGCCAGCGAAGAGACCATTTCAGGTGCCTCCTAATGGCCCAACTCCTTAAGGTCACAACAGCAGAGACCTCGAGCCAACAGAGGCCGCAAAATCAGGGGGCCAGCTCCCCTAGACCTGGAGGTACCCGATCTGCAAGGAGTGCAGTAAGAAGCATTCAGGACCTTTCATGGATGCATCAGGCATGTGCTATCACTGCAGGGAGCCAGGTCATATTCTAGGGATTGCCCTAAGAGGATACATGCCACAAGTCGTGTTTTTGTGATGCAGGCAGAGGCTGCAGATGCGGACACGACGTTACTCACAGGTATTATGTTTTAGATTCCCGTCGTTCCCATGCTTTGTCATGTTCCTACCTGGGTGTTTCAAAATTGCATGCTAGGTAGAGCACCGCTAGTAAATTCTATGCCTTAGCTGCTGAGTTGATATAAGTAAGAACTGTAGATCTTACGTCATCAAATCTGCTACCAGATTTCACCAAAATTTCGAAAATATCAAAATTTCCAGAATTGTTCCAAATGTGATTCCCGACCCGAAAATGCAACCCAAACATTCAAAATGAAATCTGAATCCCCAGAAATCACTAAAACCCGATTAATTCAACAATTAATCCTTAATACAATTTCCAGGTCTCACACCATCTACCTGCCTAGCGATTCTACTTCTACCTCTCCTCGGTGGCATCTACCAAAACGCAATGGTAAGAACCAAAAGCAGATAATCCACATAGGCAAATAACACAATCACAATAAAAAACTCAAACTCTGTGCCTAGACTCAAGGGTGATGAAAAAGAATCGAGCTCATCCCAGTTTAAGCTCTGATACCAAAATATCAGGCCCGATGCACAAAATCAGCGATTAATTACTCAATTAATCATAATTACACGGAAGCGTAAAATATGGGTTAAAAATTTTTCGTTTGCGCCTGAACTAAAATCAACTCTTTAAATAAAAACATACTCAAATATGGATTTTGACTCAAAAATCCAAATAACAACAAAGCACATCCAAGTATGCGTCAAATACGGATCCCCAAATACAATATCCACGCAGGGCATCCCCTGGTTTAATAATACAATACATAATCTATAACTGGGACTCAAAATGGGGATCTACCAGCTGATGCTCCACTCAGTCCAGCTGGATTATCTGAAGACCCTGCAAAGGCCAACACAGACCAAAGCAGCCCAAAGAGGGAAAATAAAACGAGGTCAAACCTTAGTACGAAGAGCATCAATAATCCAATAATCATATCAAGCATGCAATATTTCCAACATGCAATGCATGAGGGCTACCAAGAATCATCAGTAAGCAAGGCATAACGACTCAGCGGTGTAATTAAATCTCAATCATCAATCAGAATCCAAATCACAGCAACTCAGCTGGCTATCGCGACTCAACGACGACATTGGATTCTCAGCCCGGCGACTCAGCCGGCAAATCACGAAGATATTCGAACACTTCAACTACATCACGCCCTCTCGACAAGTCGACCCAAGGCTCCAAAGTGGTACCAAACGAAAGGTCTTGGAGAGACGAACTCAGCTCCACCAACCTTGCTCCAAACGGCGGCGTCAATCGACGACAATCGAAAGAAATAGGGTATGATGAACAGTAAGGGTTTGGAATCAGTTCGTAAAGAAGACTCTCTGGAAGAAGATAAGAAATATCGGGTCTAAAAATCGACAAAGTGTTGATCGACACCTATATATATCTTCCAGTCAACTCTATAGTGAAAGTCAACTCAGCTCAGAGCTTAGCACTACATCAGATCTGATTCGTCTACTCTATACCAGCTCGCGACCACAAAACGACGTCGCACAGGAGTCCAGCTGAGATCAAACAGCTCACGCGTATCCAGCGTACAGCTCAGTACAGACGCATAGAGCAGCTCTTCGATCCAACAAATCACGCCACGTCGACAGATCGCGCTACGCTTACTACCAACCAGCGTCTAACTGATGTCGCTAAACAACGTCGCATCACTTCCAAATCGCGACAACCAGATCGCGCATACATAGACCAGATCTTGCCTAATCTGGAAACCTGAAACCGTACCGTTCTACTCCAAAATCTCGAACCGGACCGATCCACACAGTACCACCAGCCTGCACACCTGTAACCCGTTCTCCATCCCTTCGCTAGTCCAACAGCTCAGAGCTGATTCCGCTATATAAAAGCTCGCGCTAGGGAAAAATAGAACAGATCACGCACTGGATAGCTTACACGTACTGGGCATTTCTCTCCCAAAACTGAAACCTTCACAGCACTTGTCCAAATCGGAAAATCACATCAGCTCAGACCATATTCTCCTAAGATGAATACCCGATAGTTCACGTCTCCCTTGGTTAATCCTCATCCAAAAGCTTACGAAAATAAGCCTTGCTATTTCCTCTAATCTGCTCATAATATGCCACTAATTAAATTGATTAGTTACTGTTAGGGCGGGATTATTTGATTTAATAATCCGAGATTAATTAAGTTTAATCTGAGAATATAAAATTTAAGAATATTTAGAGTTTGGAATTAAATTCTAATGCTCTTGAATTATTTTGGATTGAAATTGAGTTAAATTGAGGGCCGAGGACTGAATTGCAATTACGGTAGTTTTCAGGGACTAAACTGCAAATTGATCTCTTCACCTCCATTTGCACGAAATAAGTAGTAGGTTCAGCATATTTTCACCCCATTTTGTTATTTTACAATCTTTGATTTTGAACCGAGACTGATATAAATTCTTGTTATTACATTACAGAATGAAGTCTGATATGAATGTTTTGGTGTTACGTTTCAGATTTGAAGCAGTCCAAAACCGAGCTAAACGAAGGTATAGTTTGACATGGAGAGTCAGGGAATTTGAATACTCGAGAATGATATTTCTTGTGTTATCCCGACAAATCACATACTTGTTAATTACTGTTCTTGATTTATAACTTGTAGTGATATTTGTTGATCCATCACAGGTAGTGAATCTTTGTTTTCGATATGAGATTATATGATATGAACATGAATTGATTCTAATGCCAAGGTCTGATATGATCTTATTTTCAAAGTCTGAGTTGATTTCGTTAGATGGATATCCATGTCAAGATCGGATATGAATCTTAATGGCATCGATTCGAGATGAATCAGTTCTTATTTTGAGATATGCGATATATTCATTTCATTTCGATTTGATATGGTAGTTTTGATATAAACTTATTTACGTTATTACATGTATATGTCGATTATACTGAGATTGTTTTCTCACCGGAGTTTTTCGGATGTTGTCTTGTTTTGTATGTGTGCATGGCAATAGGTGGGGCAGGAGCTGGTCGGAGTCAACAAGGATAGCTTGAGGATTGAACCATAGAAGTGGGGATGTGGTTAAGAAGTAGAGCAGTCAGAGTTTGAACTCAAAAATGTTGTAGTTGCTACACTGATGTCCTATGTATATTTAAATCAAGTTGTATTGTAGTAACTTTTATGTTTGACATCTACATAACATGCGTTAGACTCATGTTTTATTTATGCTCGAGTTCCTTTAAATTAATGGAAGCATGTTCAGATTTCAGCGAGAAAAATGGAAGAATTAGATTTTAAAAGAAATTCCATTAGTTAACTAGGTTAGCTTATTAATCGCCCCATAATATTAGAGAAGTAATCGAGGTCCCCATAACAGGTGGTATCAGAGCCCAAGTTCTCGGACAGAGTTAGATGAGCGGGGTAGATCGAGTCTTTCTGATTGATTTATTTATGGTTGAGTACATGCTTGCATTGTATATGTCTTATTGTTTTTGAATTTTATATCGCACGATTGATGTGATTGAATGGTAAGAGTATGCCGTACAGTCTTCAGAATTACATGCTATCTGAATATCTGAACTGAATAGTAGCATGTATTGAACGAGTATGAATCAGAACTTGATCTCTTGAGAAGCAGCACATTCATGTATGCTAATCAGAGGAGGGACTGAGACTGAATTGTTATTGATATGATGATGAATTATGAACTAATATGTTTGATTATCAGATATGCCTCCTCGACGAATGACTACCCGACAGGAAGTGGCAGTTGATCAGCCAGAACAGACGAATGCTGCACAAACAGTACCGCAGGTACCAGTGACAGTTCCACGGACAGAGCAGGGTAGTACTTCGACTGATGCATTGAATGCAACTGCAACTCCGATGGAAACACTTTTGAAATGATTTCAGTCCTTCAAACCGCCAACATTGATAGGAACAGAAATGCAGTGGACTGTCGTTACTCACAGGTATTATGTTTTAGATTCCCGTCGTTCCCATGCTTTGTCATGTTCCTACCTGGGTGTTTCAAAATTGCATGCTAGGTAGAGCACCGCTAGTAAATTCTATGCCTTAGCTGCTGAGTTGATATAAGTAAGAACTGTAGATCTTCTAGAACTTGCCTTGATAACTTAGACGGATAGGACTAGCGAACTTAGAAATGTCTTATGCCTCTAAACTATTTAATAGGCTTTAGTTTGACCATAAACGTGTGCCTGTGTGATGTTTCTGTTTTAGGTGAGATTCAGGTGCTACGTGTCACTACCCTCGCTTCGCTAGACTCAGGGGCGACACTCGTTTATTTCGAGTGCGTTCACACAGAGGATGGGTATTATTCCGGAGATCTTGGGAGTAGCTCTCGCTGTGACGGTTCCGTCAGGAGAGAAGTTGACGACGACCATAGTCGTGCAGGGTTTGACGACGATGTTCCAGGATCATGCGGTCAGAGAAGACTTGTTCGTTTTGCCGATTTTAGGATTCGACCTCATCCTGGGCATGGATTGGTTGACGGAGTTTGGAGCAGTGATCGATTTCCAACGGAGGTCAGTGTCTATCAGGCTACCAGGGAAGGAGACCTTATTTGAGGCAGCGAGGAGACCGCAGAAGCCCAGATTCAAATCGTTTCTACAGGCCAGGAAGCTTGTCAGGCCCGGTGCGCTAAACCAATGAATAAGTACCCAATTAATCTTAATTACATGGAAGCGTAAAATATGGGTTAAAATTTTTCATTGGGCTTCAACTAAAATCAACTCTTAAAATACCAACATACTCAAAATATGGATTTTGACTCAAAAATCCAAACAACAACATACCCAAGTATGCGTCAAATAAAGATCCCCAAAATACAATATTCACGCATGGCATCCCCTGGTTCAATAGTACACTACATAATATATAACTCGGACACAAAATGGGGATCTACCAGCCGACACTCCACTCAGTCAAGCTGGATTACCTGAAGACCCTGCAAAGGCCAACACAGACCAAAGCAGCCCAAAAGAGGGAAAAAACGAGGTCAAACCTTAGTACGAAGAGCATCAATAATCCAATAATCATATCAAGCATGCAATATTTCCAACATGCAATGCATGAGGGCTACCAAGAATCATCAGTAAGCAAGGCATAACGACTCAGCGGTGTAATTAAATCTCAATCATCAATCAGAATCCAAATCACAGCAACTCAGCTGGCTATCGCGACTCAACGACGACATTGGATTCTCAGCCCGGCGACTCAGCCGGCAAATCACGAAGATATTCGAACACTTCAACTACATCACGCCCTCTCGACAAGTCGACCCAAGGCTCCAAAGTGGTACCAAACGAAAGGTCTTGGAGAGACGAACTCAGCTCCACCAACCTTGCTCCAAACGGCGGCGTCAATCGACGACAATCGAAAGAAATAGGGTATGATGAACAGTAAGGGTTTGGAATCAGTTCGTAAAGAAGACTCTCTGGAAGAAGATAAGAAATATCGGGTCTAAAAATCGACAAAGTGTTGATCGACACCTATATATATCTTCCAGTCAACTCTATAGTGAAAGTCAACTCAGCTCAGAGCTTAGCACTACATCAGATCTGATTCGTCTACTCTATACCAGCTCGCGACCACAAAACGACGTCGCACAGGAGTCCAGCTGAGATCAAACAGCTCACGCGTATCCAGCGTACAGCTCAGTACAGACGCATAGAGCAGCTCTTCGATCCAACAAATCACGCCACGTCGACAGATCGCGCTACGCTTACTACCAACCAGCGTCTAACTGATGTCGCTAAACAACGTCGCATCACTTCCAAATCGCGACAACCAGATCGCGCATACATAGACCAGATCTTGCCTAATCTGGAAACCTGAAACCGTACCGTTCTACTCCAAAATCTCGAACCGGACCGATCCACACAGTACCACCAGCCTGCACACCTGTAACCCGTTCTCCATCCCTTCGCTAGTCCAACAGCTCAGAGCTGATTCCGCTATATAAAAGCTCGCGCTAGGGAAAAATAGAACAGATCACGCACTGGATAGCTTACACGTACTGGGCATTTCTCTCCCAAAACTGAAACCTTCACAGCACTTGTCCAAATCGGAAAATCACATCAGCTCAGACCATATTCTCCTAAGATGAATACCCGATAGTTCACGTCTCCCTTGGTTAATCCTCATCCAAAAGCTTACGAAAATAAGCCTTGCTATTTCCTCTAATCTGCTCATAATATGCCACTAATTAAATTGATTAGTTACTGTTAGGGCGGGATTATTTGATTTAATAATCCGAGATTAATTAAGTTTAATCTGAGAATATAAAATTTAAGAATATTTAGAGTTTGGAATTAAATTCTAATGCTCTTGAATTATTTTGGATTGAAATTGAGTTAAATTGAGGGCCGAGGACTGAATTGCAATTACGGTAGTTTTCAGGGACTAAACTGCAAATTGATCTCTTCACCTCCATTTGCACGAAATAAGTAGTAGGTTCAGCATATTTTCACCCCATTTTGTTATTTTACAATCTTTGATTTTGAACCGAGACTGATATAAATTCTTGTTATTACATTACAGAATGAAGTCTGATATGAATGTTTTGGTGTTACGTTTCAGATTTGAAGCAGTCCAAAACCGAGCTAAACGAAGGTATAGTTTGACATGGAGAGTCAGGGAATTTGAATACTCGAGAATGATATTTCTTGTGTTATCCCGACAAATCACATACTTGTTAATTACTGTTCTTGATTTATAACTTGTAGTGATATTTGTTGATCCATCACAGGTAGTGAATCTTTGTTTTCGATATGAGATTATATGATATGAACATGAATTGATTCTAATGCCAAGGTCTGATATGATCTTATTTTCAAAGTCTGAGTTGATTTCGTTAGATGGATATCCATGTCAAGATCGGATA
>KV014935.1:26375-42893 GCA_001598015.1 Dorcoceras hygrometricum | reverse complement strand
ACTGCAACTCCGATGGAAACACTTTTGAAACGATTCCAGTCCTTCAAACCGCCAACACTGACAGGAACAAGAAATGCAGTGGACTGTGAGAACTGGTTAGAAGATATAGAACAGTTATTTGAAGTTTTGGATTATACAGATGATCGTCGGGTGAGACTGGTAATTCATCAGTTGCATGGCCTTGGTAAGAGTTGGTGGATAGCGACAAAAAAGCGTTTGAAAACCAAGGTACTGTTATTACTCGGTCTGTATTCAAAACTGCTTTTTATAAACGGTTCTTTCCAATTTCTTATCGGAAGGACAAAGGAGCAGAGTTTGCAAATATGCGACAAGGGCAGCTGAACATTGAAGAATATGTTGCCAAGTTCACAAGTTTACTCAAATTCACTCCGCATGTTGCTATTAGTGATGAAGCTCAAGCCGATCAGTTCATTAATGGCTTGAATCCCGATGTGTTCACCTTGGTGATTACAGGGCGACCGAATACCTTTGCTGATGCATTGAATCGTGCAAAAAGAGTTGAAGCGGGATTAGTGAGGCAACGAGGAGCACAGTTTGTGCCCCCATCAGCGAGATCATCGCAAGAGAAACCACAGATTCCATCACCACCTCTATTTGATGCTGGAGGTAGCAGTAGTGGAAAGAACAATTTCATTAAAGGGAAAGGAAAACAGTTCAACTGTTCAGGTACTGGTAGCTCTTCTAGTTCGAGTGAATCCAAAAAATGCGAGCTGGACAGAAATCGGATGTTTATTGTACCAAATGTGGAGGTCGTCACATCACCGAACAGTGTAAAGGAGTGTTTGGCATTTGCCGTATCTGCAATCAACCCGGACACTTTGCGAGAATATACCCCCAACGTGGTTTTTGAAGTTCACAGAATACTGGAGCATCGAGATCAATGACACCACCGGAAAGGCAAGCATCTTCTGTGCATTCATTCCAATCACAGATTCAGCATCAGGGTAGAGAAGGAGGGATCCAGACAGTGAGCCAATCTCCTAGGCAACAAGCACGAGTGTTTGCGTTGACTGAGGAGCAAGCACAAGCAGCCCCTGATGATGTTATTGCAGGTAATTGATATCTTTGTAATTATCCTGCTTATGTCTTAGTTGATCAGTGGATTGTTTTCAGAAAGTGGTACGATTCAGACCTGAGAGGACTGACGAGTGCAAATTCTATGGTAAGGGATCACGAGCCAGAATTCCTGTAGTTTCTGTTCTTTCTATGACTAATCTATTGCAGAAGGGAGCAAAGGGATTTATTATTTATGCAGTAGATATGATGAAGACTAGCCCGAATTTGGCTGATCTATCACGAGCCAGAATTCCTTTAGTCTCTGTTCTTTATATGACTAATCTATTGTAGAAGGGAGCAGAGGGATTTCTTATTTATGCTGTAGATATGATGAAGACTAGACCGAATTTGGCTGATATACCAGTAGTTTGTGAATTTGTTGATGTCTTTCCTGACGAGATTCTAGGATTGCCTCCATTTCGAGAGGTAGACTTCAGTATTGAATTGATGCCAGGTACACAACCGATATCGAAAGCACCTTATCATATGGAACCAATTGAATTGAAAGAGTTGAAAGAACAGCTTGAGGATCTTCTTGCCAAAGGGTACATTAGACCGAGCGTTTCTCCTTGCGGCGCTCCGGTACTATTTGTACGAAAGAAGGACGGATCGATGAGGCTATGTATTGACTACCAGCAACTAAACAAAGAAACGGTAAAGAATCGATGTCCTTTACCTCGGATAGATGATTTGTTTGATCAGTTGCAGGGTTCGTCAGTATACTCGAAGATTTATTTGAGATCCGGCTATCATCAATTGAGGGTACGAGATGTATCGAAGACTACATTTCGAACGAGGTATGGTCATTATGAGTTCATTGTTATGCCTTTTGGGTTGACCAATTCCCCGGCAGTGTTTATGGGTCTAATATGAATAGAGTCTTTCAGAAATATCTTGATGATTTCGTGATTATATTTATCGATGATATTCTGATCTATTTGAAGAACTTGTGTGATCACGCTGACCATCTTAGAATTGTTTTGAAAACTCTCCGAGATGAGAAATTATATGCCAAGTTGTCGAAATGTGAATTTTGATTGCAGAAAGTGGTATTTCTTGGCCATTTATTTCAGGGGATGGTATTTCAGTCGACCCGAGCAAGATAGAAGCAGTGGTTAATTGGCCTAGACCAACATCTGTGCCAGAAATCCGAAGTTTTATGGGCCTAGCAGGTTATTATCGTCGATTTATTCGAGATTTTTCGAGTATTGCAAAGCCTATCACTCAACTGACACAGAAGAATGCACCATTTGTTTGGTCTGAAGCATGTGAAGCCAGTTTTCTTGAGTTGAAGAAGAGGTTGACTACAGCACCAGTTTTGACAATCCCTTCAGGTACCGGTGGTTTTGTTGTTTATTTTCATGCTTCTCACCGAGGATTGGGATGTATTCTGATGCAGCGAGGACATGTTATTGCGTATGCCTCGAGACAATTGAAGCCGGATGAGAATCGATATCCAATTCATGATCTTGAATTGGCAGCAATCGTTTTTGCGTTAAAGATATGGCGACATTATCTATACTGTGAGAAATTTGAAATCTTTTCTAATCATAAAAGTCTGAAATATCTATTTTCTCAGTCTGAACTGAATACGAGACAACGAAGATGGCTCGATTTATTGAAATACTTTGATTGCGAAATCAAATACTATCCAGGGAAGTCTAATGCAGCAGCAGATGCCCTTAGTAGAAAGGTATGTGCTTTGTCCTTGACTTCTGTAGGTGTATCTAGCTTGATAGAAGATTGTTATATTTCCGGATATCTATTTGAGACAGATAGACGACTGATGAGAGTTTGTGCTATCAGTGCTGAACCTGAATTATTGATTCGTATCAAAGAAGCACAGATATCTGACTTGGAGGTACAGAAATCGATTGATATGATCAGATCAGGGCATCAATCTGAGTATAAGGTCAGTACTGATGATGTGTTATATGTGAATAACCAAATTGTTGTTCCAAATTTTTCTGAATTGAGACAAAATATCTTGAAAGAAGCCCACTGTAGTCGATTCATTGTACATCCTGGAGGTAGAAAGATGTACAACGATCTGAGGAAGCAGTACTGGTGGAAGCAAATAAAGTCTGATGTGACTGACTTTGTTTCTAAATGCTTGAATTGCCAACAGGTGAAATCTGAAAGAAAGAAACCTGCTGGTTTATTACAAAGTCTGTCAATTCCTGAATGGAAATGGGATCACATTTCCATGGACTTTGTGACAAGATTTCCACGATCATCCCGAGGATGCGACGTTGTTTGGGTGATTATCGATAGGTTGACGAAATCTGCATGTTTTATTCCTTATCGGATGACCTATCGTCATGATCAGATGGTGGACCTTTACGTTCGGGAAGTGGTAAGACTCCATGGTGTGCCAAAGTCGATTGTATCTGATCGAGATCCGAGATTCACTTCGCACTTTTGGAATAGCCTACAGCTAGCTCTAGGTACACATTTACATTTGAGTACCGCTTATCATCCTCAAACTGATGGAAAATCTGAACGAAATATTCAGACTCTTGAGGACATTCTTAGAGCTGTGGTACTAGATTTTGGTATTACATGGCAAGATTCATTACCGCTTGTGGAGTTTTCGTACAACAACAGTTATCAGACGAGTATTGAGATGGCTCCATTTGAGGCACTGTACGGAAGGAAATGTCGATCGCCATTGTATTGGGACGATGTGTCAGAGGTACCTGAGTTGGGACCAGAGATGATCAGAGAGATGACTGAGAAAGTGAAAGTGATTCAGCAGAAAATGAGAACAGCGCAGCATAGATAGGCCAGATATGCGAATGTCAGACGTCGACCGTTGTGTTTTGAAAAAGGGGACATAGTATTCTTGAAGATTTATCCATTCAGGGGTACAATTCGATTTGGAAAACGAGGGAAGTTGTCTCCACGTTTTATTGTTCCTTATGAGATTCTCGAGAAGATAGGCGATCTTGCTTATCGACTCGCATTACCTCCGTCTCTTTCTGGTATACATGACGTCTTTCATGTATCTATGCTGAGGAAGTATTCTATCTATGCTGTGGAATCGACATGGAGTTGAAGAAGCTACATGGGAAGTTGAAGATGACATGAGACAACGATTTCCATATCTGTTCCAGTGATGTGAGATCTTATTCAGTTGCTGATATTTCATTAATTTTATGTGTATACAGAATGCATTTAGATACCGCTTATGATTTCGAGGACGAACTCATGTTTTAGAGGGGGAGAAATGTAAGGCCCGTGATTATTTGATTTAATAATCCGAGATTATTTAAGTTTAATCTGAGAATATAAAATTTAAGAATATTTACAGTTTGGAATTAAATTCAAATGTTCTTGAATTATTTTGGATTGAAATTGAGTTAAATTGAGGGCCGAAGACTGAATTGAAATTACGGTTGTTTTCAGGGACTAAACTGCAAATTGGCTTATATATATCTACTCTTCATCTCTTCACCTCAATTTGAACGAAATAAGGCAGTAGGTTCAGCATATTTTCACCCCACTTTTGTTATTTTACAAGCTTCGATTTTTCATCATCCGGCCATTAGAATTAAGAAGTGATCGTATATTAGCGATCCTCGCATCGAAGGCTTTGTTCTGATGTAAGTTTTATTATGTTCTACTATGATTTGATTTTGAGGTGCTTATGGAATCATATTATGATGATATATATATATGTTCTTGAGTGGACAACAATTGTATATCCAAGATGGATCGAGGAAAGTTCGGCGTTTGAATTAGTTATGATTTTTGAGCTATCTTTGAAAAGGAAGCTTGCTAGTGTTGCTGATTTCGAATTCTTTATGCTGTTGTAGTGATGATATGGTTGTGATATCGATTGTATTTGATTGATATCTTGATATATTTAAAGTTCGGGTTACCGATATTTAGCCGTTACGCCGCCGGTTCGAGAATTAATAAGTGTTGGGGCAAATGATTGAGCCGCGTATTGGATTGAGTTTGGATTCTGATTTTGATTATATTATACTCCCTTTCAGATATGAATGATGATTGATATCGAATGATTGAACCGATACTGATATATGTTCTTGTTATTACATTACAGAATGAAGTCTGATATGAATGTTTTGGTGTTATGTTTCAGATTTGAAGCAGTCCAAAACCGAGCTAAACGAAGGTATAGTTTGACATGAAGAGTCAGGGAATTTGAATACTCAAGAATGATATTTCTTGAGTTATCCCGACAAATCACATACTTGTTAATTACTATTCTTGTTTTAGAACTTGTAGTGATATTTGTTGATCCATCACAGGTAGTGGATCTTTGTTTTCGATATGAGATTATATGATATGAAAATGAATTGATTCTAATTCCAAGGTCCGATATGATCTTATTTTCGAAGTCTGAGTTGATTTCGTTAGATGGATAACCTTGATGGCATCGATTCGAGATGAATTGGTACTTATTTTGAGATATGCGATATATTCATTTCATTTCGATTTGATATGGTAGTTTTGATATAAACTGATTTACGTTATTCCATGTATATGTCGATTATACTGAGATTGTTTTCTCACCGGAGTTTTCCGACTGTTGCCTTGTTTTGTATGTGTGCATGGAAATAGGTGGGGCAGGAGCTGGTCGGAGTCAACAAGGATAGCTCGAGGATTGAACCATAGAAGTGGGGGTGTGGTTAAGAAGTAGAGCAGTCAGACTTTGAACTCAAAAATGTTGTAGTTGCTACACTGATGTCCTATGTATATTTAAATCAAGTTGTATTGTAGTAACTTTTGACTTTGACATCTACATAACATGCGTTAGACTCATGTTTTATTTATGCTCGAGTTCCTTTAAATTAATGGAAGCATGTTCAGATTTCAGCGAGAAAAATGGAAGAACTTGATTTAAAAAAAAATTTTCCAATAGTTAACTAGATTAGCTTATTAATCCCATAATATTAGAGAAGTAATCGAGGTCCCCACAGTTACTGTCCTCACATCCTCCCCACCTTAAGAGATTTCGTCCTCGAAATCAGGTGACAAGTACATATCAAAACCAAAGAAAACCAGAGAGTCACGAGGACTGAATCAATTCTGCGTATAGTCAAATATATGAGGCCAAAGAAGAAAAGAAATATCGGGTCTAAAAAACGACTAAGTGTTGATCGACTTATATATATCTTCCAGTCAACGCTATAGTGAAAGTAAACTCAGCTCATAGCTTAGCACTACACTAGATCTGATTCCTCTACGTTATACCAGCTCGCGACCACAAAATGACGTCGCACAGGAGTCCAGCTCAGATCAAACAGCTCACGCATATCCAGCGTACAGCTCAGTACATACGCATAGATCAGCTCTTCGATCCAACAGATCACGCCACGTCGATAGATCACGCTACGCTTACTACCAACCAGCGTATAACTGATGTAGCTAAACGACGTCGCATCGCCTCCAACTTGCGACAACTATATCGTGCATACGTAGACCAGCTCTTGCCTAATATGGAAAACTTAAACTGTACCGGTCTACTCCAAAATCACTAACCGGACCGGTCCACATAGTACCACCCATTTGCGCACCTGTAACCCGTTCTCCATCCCTTCGCTAGTCCAAAAGCTCAGAGCTGTTTCCGCTCTATAACAGCTCGCACTAGGGAAAATAGAACAGATCTTGCACTGGACATCTTACACGTACTGGGCATTTCTCTCCCAAAACTGAAACCTTTACAGCCCTTGTCCAAATCGAAAAATCACCATCAGCTCAGAAAAAATTCTCCTAATCTGAATACCCAATAGTCCACGTATCCCTTGGTTAATCCTCATCCAACATCTTATGAAAATAAGCCTTGCTATTTCCTCTAATCTTCTCATAATATGCCACTAATTAAATCGATTAATTACAGTCCTCACAAATTTAGTTGAGCTCGGATGTCAGGAATTTTTGGCCAGTTTTATCGCTACAGGAGGTTCAGTGGGGCCTTCACTGTATGATGTGGAGGTAGTGAGGGATTTTGCAGATGTATTCCTTGATGATGTTGTGGGAGTTCCACCGGAGCGAGAAGTGGAGTTTTCAATCGAGCTGATGCCAGGTACAGTGCCTATCCTAAGGCACCGTATTGTTTACTCCTACCAAGATGAAGGATCTGAAGGAGCAGACTCAGGGTTGCTCGACAAGGGGTTCATACGCCCTAGCTTTTCTCCATGAAGCGTGCCAGTTATGTTTGTGAAGAAGAAGGATGATAGCATGAGATTGTGCATAGACTACCGGGAGCTGAATAGAGTTACAGTGAAGAATAAATACCCACTCACGAGGATAGAGGATTTATTTGACCAGTTGCAGGGAGCTTCGGTTTCTCAAAGATTTATTTGAGGTCTGGCTACCATCAGTTGAGAGTTAGAGATGAGGACGTGTCCAAGGCTGCACTTCGGACACGTTACGGCCACTATGAGTTCTTGGTGATGCCGTTTGGCCTGAAGAATGCCCCAGCGATCTTCATGGATTTGATGAACAGGGTCTTCAGACAGTTCTTAGACCAGTTCATCATTGTGTTCATCGACGATCCTGGTCTATTCGAGGATCTTAGAGGATCATTGACAGTACATGCAGACGGATTTGAAGACGTTGAGAGAGCATAGGTTGTATGCAATGTTCAGCAAGTGCGAGTTTGGCTTGAGCATTTCTAGAGATGGGATTTCAGTCGAACCATAAAAGGTGGAGGCAGTTCAGAACTTGAGGATTCCAAAGAATGCAGAAGAGATTCACAGTTTCTTGGGTTTATCAGGATACTACCGCAAGTTTATAAAGGGCTTCTCTTTGATTTCAGTGCCCTTGACAGCCCTGACCAAGAAGAATGTGAAGTATGTGTGGAGTCCTGAGTGTCAGAGGAGCTTTGATCAGCTGAAGGAGGCTCTCACTTCAGAGCCAGTGTTAGCGACACCGGTGTATCATGAGGAGTTTGTAGTGTGCACGGATGCTTCCATGAGAGGGTTAGGTGCAGTTCTGATGTAGGGAGGCAAGGTTATAGCATATGCGTCAAGGAAGTTGAAGAGTTATAAGCAGAACTATCCGACGCACGATCTGGAGCTTGCAGCAGTAGTGTTCGCACTGAATATTTGGAGACACAACCTGTACGGTGAGAAGTGTCAGATATTCACCGACCACAAGAGCCTCAAGTACTTCTTCACCCAGAAGGAGCTGAACATGAGGCGGCAAAGATGGCTAGAGTTGGTGAAGGAATATAATTGTGACATTAGCTACCATCCGGGTAAGCTAATGTGGTGGCAGAAGCTTTGAGTCGGAAGACTGCAGTAGTGGCATGTTTGTCATGCTGTGCACCGATTTTGGCAGTGCTCACAGTTCAGCCGACTCTTCGAGAGTGGATTAGAGACGGGCAAGCCTCTGATGATTAGTTACAACAATGGAGACAACAAGATGAGGCCAGAGGACGAGGTCTTTATACAGTTGAGTATGGGATCGTCTATTTCAAAGGCCGTATGTGGGTGCCGAGCACTGGGCAGCTGAGAGCTGAGATCTGAGCAGAGTCCCATGCATCGACATACTCCATCCACCCAGGGAGTACGAAGATGTATAGGGATTTGCAGACACAGTATTGGTGGCCGGGGATGAAGAAGGATATTGGGAGATTCATATCTGAGTGCTTGACCTGTCAGCAGGTCAAGGAGAGCACCAGCGATCGACAGGATTATTACAGCCACTCCTTATTCCCTAGTGGAAGTGGAAGCATATTACGATGGATTTTGTGGTGGGGTTACCCAGGAGTCCCAGGGGATACACGGCGATATGGGTGATTATGGACAGACTCACCAAGTTCGCACATTTCTTACCGGTGAATACTACTTTCACCCTGACGCAGTACGGAGAGCTTTACATCAGAGAGATTTTCATGTTGCATGGAATACCATTATCTATATTGTCAGAGAGGGACTCTAGACTTACATATGCGTTTCGGTGGAGCTTACACGCCGCCATGGGGACTAGGTTGACGTTCAGCACGACGTTTCACCCGCAGACGGATGGTCAGTCGGAGAGAGTCATCCAGATTCTATAGGATTTGCTGAGAGCTTGTGTGATAGATTTTCCAGGGTACGTGGGACTTGTGATTGCCTTTAGTAGAGTTCACGTACAAAAACAGCTTTCAGGCATCGATTGGGATGGCTCCGTATGAGGCCCTGTATGGGAGGAGATGTCGATCTCCCGTGCACTGGGACGTTGTTGGTGAGAGAGTGATGACTGGGTCGGAGCTAGTGCAGCAGACAACGGATATAGTGACAAGGATACGGGATCGGATGAGGACAGCCCAGAGTCGTCAGAAGAGTTATGCCGATCAGAGACGACGAGATATGGAGTTAGCTGTTGGGGATAATGTGTTCGTGAGGTTATCGCCCATGAAGGGCGTGATGCGCTTTGGTTGGATGGGCAAGCTCAGTCCGAGGTTTATTGGGACATTCGAGATTTTGGATATGGTTGGTACTTTGGCATATCGAGTAGCGCTACAACCCAACCTGTCAGCGGTTCATAACGTATTTCATATCTCGATGCTCCAGAAGTATGTTCCGAACCCATCGCACATGTTGGATTTTGAGCCGCTTCAGTTAGCGCCAGACTTATCATTTGAGGAGCGCTAGAGAGGAGCGCAGGCTTAGAGCGTGGAGTATTCCGATGATCAAAGTCCGGTGGCAGAATCACTCAGAGGATGAGGCTACCTGGGAGACTGAGGCTGATAAGCGGACACTCTATCCTGAGATTTTCGACACGTACTTAATTTCGGGGACGAAATTCCTTTAAGGGGGGAGAGTTGTAACGCCTAGGAAATTCTGATTACTTGGAAATGAGTGCATGACTAGGGAGTAAAATATTTTAGAAAATTATTTGCTATTTTATGTGATTTATTGATGGTTTTAATGTTGCATGACTTGCATGAATGTTTTTAGCCCTTTTGAGTTCCGGACACGTGGACGAGACTAGGGACGACCGAGATGAAAATTATTTGAAATTTTTATGCCCTCATACTTTTAAGAGCAAATGTACTATTTTAAACAGAAATTTCTAAAAATTGGTGGTTTTATGATTATTATTGAGGGGAACGGGCTGTTTTAATGGACCTTATTGTATTTTAAAATTTAAGAGGCATTTTATTACGAAAGTAAGATACTTTAAAGCGATGTTTAAAGTTTTATTCAACACTTCAACTTAGTGGAGGGTTAGGATGGTAAAACTCCATTTATTTACTTAATTAAACACATGAGTGGTCATTTTTGTCACCACTCATTCTTTCAAACCAAAGTTTTGTGAAGCCCTAGCCTCCTCCCCCGCCACCATAGCCGTCCCCCCTCCTTCTTAAAGCACCCCATCGGTTTTCTTTAGACTTTTGGTGATCTAAGGCGGTCTTATCCCGACCTCACGTTTTACACGTCTGTAACTCGCAGATCTTCTTTTTCTCCAACAAAGGCATGTAATATTGAAATGAACCAGACTCTAGAATTTTTTTTTTGAAATCACGTGCGGATTAAATAAACTAAAAAGTAATGGCTCGTTCCCTTTTAAATCATTTTCTCAACAATACTTGAAACAGAAATAAATAAATATTTTAAATCATAAAATCATCCATACTGTTTAAAAACCAGACTAAGTAAAAGTACTGAACATGAACAAGCTAAATTCAATATATGAAAAGCGTATCATATCAAAGATAAAACATCAATGCGGCCACGGGGTACTGCAGCGGGCGCTCAGAGGGCCTCACCGCCAGTCGGGATAAAATCCACAGGGTAATCACCTGCACCATTAAAACTAGTGAGACTAGGGCTCAACATGCTCTATCTTTTAAATAGCAAGGTACATACTAATAAAATCACATGCAAGCATATACGTGTAATAAGATAACACTAAATCATGCATGCATGGATGATCTTTAAGCATAGTTCGTAACATAAGTCGTAATGTATCGTAATCATATAACATATATCATAATGAAAGACGTAAGGTAACATAAAAACGTGTGAGTCGTATCCGTGAAGTGTGGACCATGTTCGATTGATCAATCTAAAACCAACGTATGTGGCGGCCGGTTCAACCCGACCTACATTATCATCATCACATTAACAGAGGCTCACAGGGCCTGGTCTCCCTAGATCCGCTCCTCTTCTATCATATCCATTAACGGAGGTTCATCGGGCCCGGCATCCCGGATCCGCTCATCGTCTATCTCGCCACAAGTCACTTCAATCCCTCCATTTTCTTTTAAAACATGCCTTTATCATTTCATAAATTTTCATGATGCGTGCATTTTAATAAAAACATGCAATTTAAAAGGCTTAGCCCGTCAATATATATTTAATTCTTTCAAATAAAACATTATCATACATAAAAAACTATATATATAATAAAATATATATTAACGGAATTCTACATTTCTAGTCCGATCAAGGACTGGTTCAGGTGCCTGGCCCACTAACTCTAAGCCCAAAAGCCTAGACTTAACCTCAAAATGAAACTTAACCCTAAACAAGATCGGGCCCATAACTTTAAAATTAACCTTTAAAATTTCTAAAATACACCATCCTTTACTAAAACTCAACTGTTTAAAATTTTGGTTAAATAAATACTCATTGACCAATTGACTAAATAAAATCCCAAAGGCCAAAATTTTGACTTTAAAACTTGAAATAAAAATATTAGGTCCAAAAATAATAGAAAAGCTGACTAAATATTTGAATTTAAAACATTTGACCAAAATAATCTTAAAATTGGACCCTATAGTTTAAAATTGAATTTTAAAAATTTTATAAAATACTCACTCCACTTTAAAATCAAACATTAAAATTTGACAAAAATCCCATAAATCAAATAAATTCTAAAAATACTGGAAAACATCTTAAAATATGCTTAAAACATCAAATAAAGTCATCCACGAACATTGGCAACCCCTAAGACTCGAAATCTTAATTTTCAAGAAAATGACCCGACGAGGCTCACTTCGAGCGACAAAACGGTGAAAATCATTAAAAATCTATTTATTAACCAAATCACTCCCTGTTTCGACCTACATCACCCTAACTCACCCCACTAGCCACTTGAAAAAACGAGTCTCAAACATAATTCAGGAAATGAGCAACCCTAAGCCCGCAATCCCACTGCCTGCGCACAGACTGCATCCAGGGCACGTTCTAGCCATAAAATTCATAACTAATTCGTTCCTCGACCAAATCGCTTCACGTTTGGACCTACGTGACCCTAACTCAATGATATCTCATTAAATCAATATTGACAACTCAGATCGCATAGAGTGACTTACCCATCCCCAAAAACTCTACTGTCACGCACAGACGGCAAGCCAGGACACGTGCTGATCATAAAATTCATAACTAATTCATTCCTTGACCAAATCGCTTCCCGTTTTGATATACGTGATCCTAACTCAATGGAATAACTATTGGAACCATCCTTGGACCGAACCCAAGCCTCAAGAACCATCCATTACCGAAGCACATCAAGAGATGAATCAAATACGGGTTGAAAATAATGATATATGCATGGATCTCAAATAATAAACATAGATCAATTAAAATAAAATACAATTCATGCAATAATTGATTAAAAACAGAATCTTATGGCTTAAATGGTGAGAAAAAGAACAGATATTACATGTCTTGCTTGCAGAAAGATGAGATCTGCGAGTTACCGACGTAGAGGACGCGAGACCGGGACATAAACCACCTTGAATCAACAAATTCTTGAAATTTGGATGGGGATGTTTGAGAGGGGAAGGGGACGACTATCTTGGTAGAGTGGAGGCTAGGTTTTGAAATGGTTTGTGTTATGAAATAATGATGGTGCCAAAAATGACCCCTAAGATTTAATTAAGAAATTAAATGGATTTTTACTATTCAATCCCTCCACTAAGTTAACATGTTATTTAAAAATCTAATCCATGCTTTTAAAACGTCTAAGTTTGTGAAATAAAGGCCTCCCCAAATTTTAAAATACAATAAACTTCAATAAAACAATCTATATAGGCGAAAAACGGGTTCCCCTAAAAAATAATCATAAAAATCCCAATTTTCATAAATTGCTGCTTAAAAAAATAATAAATTCATTCTTAAAAATCTAAGGACTTAAAAATCTCAAATTATTTTCATCTCGATCGTCCCTAGTCTCGTCCACGCGTCCGTAACTCAAGCAGACTTAAAACATGACATGCATACCATGCAACATAAAGATAGTAAATAAATCACATAAAATGGCATGTAATCATCTAAAATTATTTTTCCCCTAGTCATGCACGCATTTCTACGTATTCTGGAATTCCTAGGCGTTACAACTCTCCCCCCTTACAGAAATTTCGTCCCCAAAATTAAGTACGTACCAAATAAATCAGGATAGCGTGTCCGCATATCGGCCTCAGTCTCCCAGGTAGCCTCATACTCTGAGTGATTCTACCACCGGACCTTGACCATCGAAATACTTCACGCTCTCAGTCTACGCTCCTCTTGAGGAAAAATCTGCAATGGACGCTCCTGAAAAGATAAATCCGGTGCCAACTGGAGCGGCTCAAAATCCAACATGTGTGACGGATTCGAAACATAATACACAACATCGAGATGTGGAAACGTTATCGACCGCTGACAAGCTGGGTGGTAAAGCTACTCGATACGCCAGGGTACCAACCCTCTCCAAAATCTTGAATCGCCCAATAAACCTCGGACAGAGCTTGGCCGTCAAGCCAAAGCGCATCACGTGCTTCATGGGCGATATCCTCACGAAGACATGGTCCCCAACAGCTAACTCCAGATCTCGTCGTCTCTGATAGGCATAACTCTTCTGACGACTCTGGGCTGTCCACATCCAATCCCGAATCCTCGATACAATATCCGCTGTCTGCTATACTAACCTAGCCCAGTCAACACTCTCTCTCCAACCTCGTCCCCAGTGCATCGGGAGATCGGCATCTTCTCCCGTACAAAGCCTCATACGAGCCATCCCGATGGATGCCTGAAAGCTGTGTTGACGTGAACTCTACCAGAGTCAATCTTCAGGAAATGAGCAACCCTAAGCCCGCAATCCCACTGCCTGCGCACAGACTGCATCCAGGGCACGTTCTAGCCATAAAATTCATAACTAATTCGTTCCTCGACCAAATCGCTTCACGTTTGGACCTACGTGACCCTAACTCAATGATATCTCATTAAATCAATATTGACAACTCAGATCGCATAGAGTGACTTACCCATCCCCAAAAACTCTACTGTCACGCACAGACGGCAAGCCAGGACACGTGCTGATCATAAAATTCATAACTAATTCATTCCTTGACCAAATCGCTTCCCGTTTTGATATACGTGATCCTAACTCAATGGAATAACTATTGGAACCATCCTTGGACCGAACCCAAGCCTCAAGAACCATCCATTACCGAAGCACATCAAGAGATGAATCAAATACGGGTTGAAAATAATGATATATGCATGGATCTCAAATAATAAACATAGATCAATTAAAATAAAATACAATTCATGCAATAATTGATTAAAAACAGAATCTTATGGCTTAAATGGTGAGAAAAAGAACAGATATTACATGTCTTGCTTGCAGAAAGATGAGATCTGCGAGTTACCGACGTAGAGGACGCGAGACCGGGACATAAACCACCTTGAATCAACAAATTCTTGAAATTTGGATGGGGATGTTTGAGAGGGGAAGGGGACGACTATCTTGGTAGAGTGGAGGCTAGGTTTTGAAATGGTTTGTGTTATGAAATAATGATGGTGCCAAAAATGACCCCTAAGATTTAATTAAGAAATTAAATGGATTTTTACTATTCAATCCCTCCACTAAGTTAACATGTTATTTAAAAATCTAATCCATGCTTTTAAAACGTCTAAGTTTGTGAAATAAAGGCCTCCCCAAATTTTAAAATACAATAAACTTCAATAAAACAATCTATATAGGCGAAAAACGGGTTCCCCTAAAAAATAATCATAAAAATCCCAATTTTCATAAATTGCTGCTTAAAAAAATAATAAATTCATTCTTAAAAATCTAAGGACTTAAAAATCTCAAATTATTTTCATCTCGATCGTCCCTAGTCTCGTCCACGCGTCCGTAACTCAAGCAGACTTAAAACATGACATGCATACCATGCAACATAAAGATAGTAAATAAATCACATAAAATGGCATGTAATCATCTAAAATTATTTTTCCCCTAGTCATGCACGCATTTCTACGTATTCTGGAATTCCTAGGCGTTACAACTCTCCCCCCTTACAGAAATTTCGTCCCCAAAATTAAGTACGTACCAAATAAATCAGGATAGCGTGTCCGCATATCGGCCTCAGTCTCCCAGGTAGCCTCATACTCTGAGTGATTCTACCACCGGACCTTGACCATCGAAATACTTCACGCTCTCAGTCTACGCTCCTCTTGAGGAAAAATCTGCAATGGACGCTCCTGAAAAGATAAATCCGGTGCCAACTGGAGCGGCTCAAAATCCAACATGTGTGACGGATTCGAAACATAATACACAACATCGAGATGTGGAAACGTTATCGACCGCTGACAAGCTGGGTGGTAAAGCTACTCGATACGCCAGGGTACCAACCCTCTCCAAAATCTTGAATCGCCCAATAAACCTCGGACAGAGCTTGGCCGTCAAGCCAAAGCGCATCACGTGCTTCATGGGCGATATCCTCACGAAGACATGGTCCCCAACAGCTAACTCCAGATCTCGTCGTCTCTGATAGGCATAACTCTTCTGACGACTCTGGGCTGTCCACATCCAATCCCGAATCCTCGATACAATATCCGCTGTCTGCTATACTAACCTAGCCCAGTCAACACTCTCTCTCCAACCTCGTCCCAGTGCATGGGAGATCGGCATCTTCTCCCGTACAAAGCCTCATACGAGACCATCCCGATGGATGCCTGAAAGCTGTTGTTGTACGTGAACTCTACCAGAGTCAATCTCGAGTCCCACGTACCCTGGAAATCTATCACACACGCTATCAAAAAATCTTCCAGAATCTGGATGTAACGACCCAGACTTTTCTCAAAGAAAATTTAGAAATTTGGGGTTCGAATTGAAAGACCCAAAATTTTCGATCTTAATAAACATCAAAGTCGTTACTAAATTCTGGACTAAATTGCGAATAGACACAATTCGTTGCTGCTGAAATGCGGAACAATTGAAACGATGAAGTGAGCGGAAGTAAAATAAGCTGACAAACACTTTTCATAGCAAAAAATTTTCGATCTTAATAAACATCAAAGTCGTTACTAAATTCTGGACTAAATTGCGAATAAACACAATTCGTTGCTGCTGAAATGCGGAACAATTGAAACAATGAAGTGAGCGGAAGTAAAATAAGCTGACAAACACTTTTCATAGCAACATATCTCTTGACATCACAAGTTTGTACAGATTTCTACAAAATAAGAAACTAGAAATCTGCTAACA